>JAVJIF010009603.1:0-181930 GCA_038442645.1 Agave tequilana
TGCCCATGTTTGAAGTTTTCAACAAGTTCTAACAGAAAAAAGTAGCCAATAAAAAAACCGAGATCAAAATATCTGATCAAGTTACATCAAGCACTGTAAGCCGAGTGCACTCAAAGAAGTTAACTGTTCAACAAGATACCAGCACCACGGTGTCCCTGAAAAATCTCACAAGGTAAACCTAAATGTTCATGAAAGTAGTTAAAGAATGAGATTTGAAAGTAAAAACCATTAACCTAAATCCTTTAAAGAGTACAAGTCTGTATCGTCGTCATCGTACAAGTTCCATGCCTCAAGTGCTAAAATCAAAAACAGGTTCGTATCCAACAGTTAATGGTGGGAACCGATGCCAATAAGCCAGGAATCACCGACAAGATTAAAGATACAAAACATAATTTCCATGTCATCATCATCAACCACAGACACCATCCTTGGAATTCGAAAGTAAAATTAAAGATGCCAAGGGTTCAGTGGCATGTTTTTTATGTCGTCGCTGAACCAGAGATCCCATCCTTGTCACTCGAATCCCCTTGATGTCGTCCTCTCACTTGTAGAAATCAAAATCTGTGTCTGGCTTCTTTACGTTTGTCCTGTAACCCTTTTCGAAGTCCTTGGAAGAATAACATATCGGTTCTTACGAACAGCATGCATCCCAGCTTCCTGACATATAGCTGAAATCTGTGGAATCATTCACCAAATGTTAAGTTGCAGTCACTGGAGGAAAGTTATTAATTTTTGCAGGTGTGTGAAGAACAATGAATTTTAGTAGTAATAATTGGTTGGGTACTGTCCAGTGCTCATGGTTCAAAATCTACTTCTAGTTTAACCGGCTGCTTCTCAGTAGTGTCACTTGACCATAGGGTAACACGCCTGCACTAAAGGGGAAGGTCCGAGGCACCAAAAGAGCCCCAAAGCACTATTTTCCACCCTAATCAACAAATCTGATGCAAATCACATTTATTAGTAGTAATAACTAGTTAATAGAAACTCCAACAGTTTGTCGAGCCTGCTTCTAGTCCATGGATATATCCATAGGGTTGCAATTCAGAAAAGGGTTTGTTTTAACCAGCTTTCTTCTAATAAGTGTAGCGTGTCACTTGACCCGTGTAGAGTAACACCCCTGCGCTATGGGGGAAGATTTGAGGGAGTCCTATAGTACTAGTTCACACCCTAAACAACAAATAGGTTGTCTTCAAGGAAGATTAAAACTAAAGCAGAAGAAGAACAGGTCTGTTGATGCAAATTACATTTATCAGGGTGTCATGCATAATTAAATTACTCAGAAATTAGAAACCTTAAAAACAAACTTTTGAGCGCGTGGACATAATGTAATAGCAGAAATATTTGGTTTTTGATATGTTTTTCATTGGACATCATCCCCCGCAGAAGAAGTGGTCTACTCGGATTCGAACAGCATAATGGACAAACAGAGCCAACCAAATGCACCAGATGCCAGAGGTATGCAGAAGAGGCATACATCATGCCAACAATAAGCCATGAAAAAAAAAGAGAACTTGATCCATCCTTCATAGGGTATAAATGAATACCATGGTTTCATATTGCTTTCGATATATGCTGTCAATATCGTATTGGGTTTGAGGTATCTGATACAATAATATCTAATGTAAAACAAATGAATCACAATCACTTTCAATCTAAGAAATGGAAATTAGGGTTTTAAAAAAAAGGAATTGGGAACTGAAATAGGGTTTTGGATTTACACCCCTTGCATCACAGGCTTCACACCCAAAATTCAAGATAATAATATAAGAACCTTTAATTGAAAATTTTGTAATTTCAATAATTCAATAATTATCCAAGAGAATTCTTGGGGGACTATTTATAAGCTTTACAAAAATGCACTTTTAGAAAATAACCGATGTGGTATTAAACATCCATATAAAAGAAACACCATTAAATTCAGCAAAATAAACTAAAAAATAAAAAGCTAAAACTAAAAAAGGTAGCAACGTCGTCTTCTAGAATAAACTCAATCAAACAATCGTCTCAGTGGCATGATGCCCTCATTTCCCCCGGGTGGAAAAAACTCAACCACGTCGAGTATGTTGAGAAGATGTTGATGTTCCAGTAGGTCGGGATCAAGTGTGTGTTTGGAAGCTATTACTGGCTGTGGTAATTCTCCTCAGTAATCCAAAAATTTTTGATTCAATCTTCCTTTTCACTTAACAAGATAGCATCTTATTCCTCTGTCTCTAGTAGAGATAATCAAATCTTCCAAGATAGAATTTATGTTTTGCTGCATGGGGTAATTTGAAGAAAGCGGAAGTAGTGAGGGCTCTCAGGAAGGTCGTGGGTAGGCTGTAGGCTCATTCATGAATGAATCAGAAGGGATATCAAAAGTAACTCTATATGAAACCAAATCCTCAACATTAAAAGTACAACTAATGCCAAAATCCGGTGGGAGGTGCAGCACATAAGTATTTGAATTGATCCTCTTAAGAAGTTAAAAAGGTCCGGCACTTCGCGTGTAATTTCTTCACGATTCACGGAAGAAACCGTTTGGGTCTCAGGTGGACCATCACATAGTCACCGACATTAAATGTCCTTAATCTATGATGTAAATTAGTAGAAGATTTATAATTAGCATTATTTTTCATTATCTTGTCTATGACTTCCTCATGTAATGCACGTATATGAGATGCAAATGCAGATGCAGAGTCTGATACCCTAAAATGATGATGAATTATGAGAACTAAATCAATTGGCTGCCTAGATTTAAAACCAGTTACAGTTTCAAATGGACTAAGACATGTACAGTTTCAAATGGACTAAGACATGTGGTCTTCTTTACATAGCTATTGTATACAAACTCGGCCATAGGCAAGATTAGATCCCAAGTTTTTAAAGTTTCTCCAACGAGACAACTAAGAAGATTTCCTAAGGTCCTATTGACTACCTCAGTTTGTCCATTAATTTGCAGGTGAAAAGCCGTAGAAAATTTTCATCTTGATTCTCATCTTGTGCCATAGTGTTCGCCAAAAATAGCTAACAAACTTAGCATCTTTATCTGACACCATGGTCTTGAGCAACCCATGCAGCTTGACAACATGATCAAAGAAAAGAGCAGCTACACAGGATACATCAGAAGTTTTGAAACACGGAATAAAGTGAGCCATCTTGGAGAATCTATCAACCACTAGGATAGAGTCATGTCACTTCTGAGTTTTTGGTAATCCTAGTATAAAATCACGTCTTACCAAGGGCAACAGCGTACAGGAAGGGGAGTGTGTTTTTGTTGCTTGGCCAGTTAACAAGTGCGACACTGACCAATAATCTTAATGTCACTATTCAAGCTTGACCAGTAGAATTATGCTCAACAACCTCAATCGTCTTATTCTGATCGAAGTGCCTAGCCAGACCTCTAGCATGTTCCTAAGAGAGGAAATCCTTGAGGGAAGTTATGGGGACATACGGGGAATACATAGCTTACGGAATCTAAATAGATATCAGTCATACATCTCTCGAGTAGGCCCGTCCTGTGACATGATAATATACTTCTCCAAAGTCGGGACATGACTCATATTCCTCTCTCAATCTTTCAAACCTTGTCGCCTCTGCGCTATAGCTGCCAATATCATCACTCGTCTATTGAGCGCATCAACGACCTTGTTCTCAACTCTCGCTTTGTACTTGAGGACAAATGTGTAATCTTGGAGAAACTCTACTCACTTGCTATGTCTTGCATTTAGCCTCTTCTGAGAATTGAGGTATTTCAGCACATCTTGATCTGAATACAACACAAATTCCTGTGATAACAGATAATATTGTCACTAGCGCAAAAATTGCACAACCATATAGAATTTCTTATCATATGTAGAGTATCATTGTCAGGCGTCATTTAATTTCTTGCTGAAATAGGTAACGAGATGATTTTCCGAACACCACCACCTATCACAAGCCCTAATGAGTCACATGTTACCTCAAAGACCTTCGAAAAATCTAGTATACACATAACAGAAGCTCCAATCAACTTTTTTTCTTCTTTAAAAGCCTTTGTAGCAATAAAGTCCACTGAAATTCCTCATTCTTCAAGCAGTCGATTATTGGTGCCACGATAGGGCTAAAGTTTCTAATGAACCGATGATAAAAAGTAGCTAATCTGTAAAAGCTCCTGACTTCCTAATTGTCTGGGGTTGTGGCCACTCAGTAATTCTCTTAACCTTCTCAGTGTCTGCAGAAACCCCTCAGATGAAACCACAAATCCAATGAAGATAACCCTATATATGCAAAAAGCACACTTCTTCGGGTTCGCATAGAACTTTTCAGCCTGGAGTGTCCAAGGACTGGTCTCAGATGGTCCATATGTTGCTCCCTAGTTCGCGGCTTTAAATAAGTATATCATCAACGTAAACCACCACAAATTATACCAATAAACGGCCGAAACAATTGAGTCATAACTCCCATGAAAGTGCTAGGAGCACTGAATAGACCAAAGGGTATAACCATCCATTCATATAGCCCATCCTTTTAAATGTGATTTTTCACTCATCCCTGGGCTCCTAATTGATGGTCCCCATTCTTAAAGTCAATTTTGAAGAATACTGTGGCGTCTGACATCAAATCCAACATATCGTCAAGACGGGGAATAGGGAAAAAATTGGACAGTGATTTTATTGAATGCACAACTATCCACACACATGCGCCATGTGCCTCCTTTGGCACCAAAAGTGCGGGAACCGCACATAGCCTCAAACTCTCTTGATGAACCCTTTGTCAATAACTCCTCTACTTGCTGTTGTAATTCTGCGTGCTCGACATGGTTCATCTTGTAATGAGGCAGGTTCGACAAAATTGCTCCTAGGACTAAATCAATAGCATTTTGAATGTCTCCCCTTTCAAAGGCCTCACCTGACAGATCTTTGGAGAGTATTTCAAAAAACTCTTTAAGTATTGGACTAATATGTCCTAGGATCTGTGACTCGGTCTTCGGCTCAGCTCTTGAGCCACAAATGCATAACAAGTCGAACTCTCATTTGAACTCTTTTCAACCTAATCGTAGCTGATCAAGTTCATTACCATTTTTCTTTTGCCCTTATCAACCTTCTTATCAAGATTTAGTCCTACCACTTTTCCTTTGCCATTATCAACCTTCTTTCTAGAAGTTGGTGGTTTAGGTTGATTCAGCATTAACTTTACTTTCTTGTCGTTATGGACGAACGAGAGTGGTTGGTTCGAAGTCAAATAACCATGATCGTCCCAAAATGATATGACCAACATCCATAAAAAGTATGTCACACCACACGTTATCTGTGCACGTGGCAAACTGAATGGGGATCTGACATCTCTCTTGAACATCTATGGATGTAGCGTCAATCCACGTGACCTTGTAGGGATTTGAATGCTTCACCGATTTCATCCCTAACGTGGTGATAAATTTCGACGCAACGACATTGATGCAACATCCACTATCCACATCACTTTACAACTTTAATTTTTGTGATGTTTGAAATATGACAGTTCTTCTCCGCTCGTTGACTTGCTCGGGTTGCGCTAAAGTACACCTAACTACTCCTATTGGGCTCTGTCATAACTAGGAGTTAGGTCAGATACTGCCAAAGTTTTAATGCAACCATTGAACTCAAATTCTTCAGCAGAGGCATCCAAGTCATCATCATGTTGGTACACAATCACTTCTAAACCATCTTCTTTTACATCTTCTATGAGAACTTCCACTAAGAGGGGGTCTTATTTTGACTCGGATATTGATTTGCAAGGTGTCCATACCCCTGACATTTGTAACACTGGGTACGTGAGTTGACCTTCGCTGGTTCACTAGCCTTTTCTTCTCAAAGATTATCGGTTTGCACTAGAAGAACATGCTGGTTTGACACTTGAAAAACTGGAGGCAGATTTGCTTGGGGCAAGAAAGGATCGACTATAGCTAGGCTTTGATGAGAACATCTGAGCCTTAACTTTTATTTGTATTTCAGTGTATTTGTTAGTGTATTTAATTGTATTTCATTATGTATTTTAGTGTATTATAGATGTATTTCAGTGGTATAGTCGTGTTCAGTTTCTGAACTGAACTAATTGTGGGCGGTTGTGTTCAGTTTCTAAACTGAACTAGTGCTGGTAATGGGGACAGTTTCTGAACTGAATTTGAAGCCTGATAAAGGCAACTTGATGTACTCTATGAGAGGAGATAATGAATGAAAACTTGAAAAGAATCAATAGCTTCTTCTTGCCTATGTTTTCTTCTTTCTGTCTTCTTCTCCCTGTCTTTCTCTCTGACTCCTCCCTTGAATATCAGCCAAAATCCTTCCCTTCCTTGCCTGTTCAGCCTGCAACCCTCCACACTGTCCCTCTCCTGCCTCGTCCTTTGAACAGAAGCAGCATCAGCAGATTGCTTTAGCAGCAGTAGCAGCAATAGATTGCAGCAGTCGCAGCAGCAGCAGCAGCAAACTGCAGCAGCATCAGCAGACTGCAGCAGCTTCAGCAGCAAGCAGATCACAGCAACAGCAGCAGCAGCTTCAGCAGCAGTGCATAGCAGCAGCACAGAAGCAGCAGCAAAATCAGCAGTCTAGCAGCAGCTGCAGCAGCGCTGCAGCCACAGCAGCAGCAAAAGCAGCACACAGCAGCAGCAACTTCAGCAGCAGAATCAGCCAGCAGCAGGCCAGCAGCAGCAACAGAGCAGCAGAGCATAATAGAAGCAGCAGCAACAAAATTCCTGCAACAGAAGCGACTACGGGTACCTAAAATGTGCTTCTCAGTTTTTTCCTTGGAGTATGACGGCGCGTTCTTTATCTGTAAGTTTATTTCAAAGCAATCTACTTATTAGTTAAACTATACATCAGTAATTCATCTCTAAAGTATTATCTTTAATTCATGTTGTCTAGTATATGGTGAGATGTGTGACTCTATAATTCCTTTGACTGTTTATCATTGATATTGATAATAGAACTTGTCATACATGATATAGCTATTGTAATTAGATCTTATGGAGATTAGAAATGTTCAAAGCTAGCATGCAATACTTTGTAAAATCTATTTGTTTGACATTGTTAGTTTTGAGTTACTTTCCTGCCGAAGATCATTTTATTTGGTGAAACGTGGCTAGTTTGAGTATATCACTGATTTCCTACACGACACTCTCCCACCGTTTCACATCAGGCTTGCTAGCGGTTGTTGTCTTAGAGCTATCCCTAAAATCAATTCAGTGGAAGTAAGATCCTCTAGACTCATCCAAATCGGTGACCAATTAATATGTCTGCTCTTTGGGTCATGATGCCTCGAGCTATGAGATCTCAGCGATAATCATTCTCAAGACCTGACATAAACCTAGATAGGGTTTGTTCGGAGATTCAAACTCAATTGCACCACACCAATTCAAGTATTCATCAAACTTTGCGATACAGTCGGTGGCCGACTTGTCTCCTTGAGTTAACATATTCCACTTGTCAAATAACTGCTACCTGAAGGTGAAATGTGCTTCAACATAAGCTTCTCTTTCACGCCTTCCTAAGTATCAACTGGATCATCTCTTCTATACCTCATCTTTTCAAAGTTCTCCCAATATTGTCCGGCTTATCCAGTAAATTTCATCATGATAAATTGAATTTTCTTAGACTCAGACATATCACGCCAACGAAAGTAGCGCTAGTTGCCAATCTATGTAAGTCTGAGGGTATAAACATCCGCTGAAGGAGCATCTAGTTGTACACTTTTGATATGGTGGGCAATTGTGTTCTCTGTGTTATAGGGTTGAACTCGCCTATGCCAGGGTGACCTGCTGTTTTCTAGGTACTCGCTCTCCTCTAATTGGTCTGGGATTCTCCTTCAATTTGTTTCTAGCCTATCAAGTCGTGTGGCTAAATTCTTGTAATTGGCATCAACTTGATCTTTAAACTCTTGCAGTCGATCCATCTAATCCATTCTAGCAATGAAAGCATTAAGTGTATCTTTAAGGCTAGAGTCCATTAGTGAAGAAGTTTCTCCTACTGAAAAAGTTCTCACTTCTACTTTGCATACAAATTCCAAACCAATCCTAAATACAAACTACGCTAATGTGAGATGTATACTAATGCGAGATAAATAATACCAACTTTTAAGCTTTGTTGATTAACACGTGATAAGAAATATATATTGAGACGATTAAATTACACGTGCTAACACTGTAAATTTTCAAATCAATTCAAGTAATCACTAATTCAAATTAATTGAGTTGCACAATTAATATCAATTTTGATTTTCACTAAAGACCAAATTCACACAAACTCACTATTTGTGGACAACAGTCAATAGATTCAATCTTGCGACAGATTCAGAACTATCTAATTAAGCGAAAAGAGTAACTGAATAGGAAATTCAATGATTACCTGGTAGACAATCGAAGCTCGAACCTGGATATGAAGGGCTATAGGCGCGTAGTCCTGATCTTCATGAATACACTGCTTTGAAAATGACTCAATTTGGGCTTGAAACAAACTCAGAACGACTTCCGAAATAACTGACTGAGTTGTAGCAGAGTTAGACTGAGCTCAGGTTGAGCCCAGGCCGAGTCAACTCACTGAGTCAACTCGGTCTAAGTTGAGTGGCTCAGGGTCGGCTCAGTTTGAGTCGCGGCTCGGGTCGGCTCGGTTTGAGCTAACGGCTCACGATCGGCTCGACTCAAGTCAACGTGGCTGCTCGAGGTCGCCTGCGAAGGGAATCAGTGGCAAAACGTAACGAGGTCTAAATCTGTTGCAATGGTAGCGGCACTATTTTAAATCTCAACTGATATACCGGTGTTCAGCCAAGATACTGGTATTTTATCCAAAACAATACAATAAGTGCAAAATTTTATCGGATATCATTTTGACCGATATGGGCCGATATACCACCACGTGGCTGATATAATGACCGATATCTGAGATGAATATATATGATATATCGCCATGTGACGCATTTGAGGAGTTTCTACAAAAGAGTGTCCACATGAGTTTATGACACAACTTGCTTTAAGTAGTTTCATATGATTTATGTAGGTAATCACATGTATATTCTTCATCTGATATGACGTCTGAAATGAAGTCTGGTATTTAGTATCATATCGCGATATATCACCGGTATCTGTTATATAATTTTGCCGACTGATATATTATTGATATCCAATATTTAAAACACTGGGCGATGACGATGTTGGCAAAGGAGGTGGTGGCGTGTCGATTTCGTCGTCAAGGGAAGGAGTGGGCAGCAGATATGAGATCGTGGTGTTGGCGGCGCGAGATCGGCGAGGGTGTGGATGTGGGTGTTCTGAGCTTGTCGGCAAGGGTGTCAAAGGTGACGGGGCTGGCTGCGGAGGGAAGGTAGTCGTGGTGGTGGTGATGGAGTCCGTTGTCTGAGATGATAAAAGAGCTCGGTGGATCTAAGATCGAAGGTAGAGTTCAGCTACTGTGGGCGACGACGTTGACTAGGGCATAATGATGAAGCGATGGTGGGGGAAGCGTGGGGGCATTGGGGCGGTGAGGGAAGAGACGATGGCGACAGTGGTGATGCAGGTGGCGGCGATTGAACAGAGTTAGGGTTTCTGGCTGGGAAGATGAACAATGTGCTTTTTCCTTTTTCTTTTTTATTCTTTTTTCTCCTTTTTTTTCTTTTTTTTGGGGGAAAGAAAAGAGCTAGGGTTTTGAAAGGAGGGAGATGAAAATTGAAGGAGATTGAAAATCAATTGCTCTGATACCAAAATAATGTAAAACAAATGAATGACAATCACCTTAAATCTAAGAAATAAAAATTAGGGTTTTAAAAAAAGATTTGGGAATTGAAATAGGGTTTTGGGCTTCACACTCCTTGCACAACGGTCTTCACATCCAAACTCAAGATAATGTGCTGAAAAATTTGTAATTTCAATCATTCAATAATTAATCCAAGAGAAGTCTTGGGAACCTATTTATAAGCTTTACAAAAGTGCACTTCTAGGAAATAAATGATGCGATACTAAACGTCCACATAAAAGAAAATGCCACAAAATTCAGCAAAATAAACTAAAACTTAAAACAGCTAAATCCAAAAGAAGGCAGCACATCGTCTTCTAGAATAGACTTGATAAACAGTCGTCTCAGTGACATGATGCCCTCATCAATATCGGCCAACATAGGGGGCTATAATATTGCCGAAATTGACAGATATCAATACTACAAACTATGGGCCGATACTGATACTTTAGATTTCAAACCATGATAGATACTAAAATCTATATCAACTAACATTTAGAGGTGATCGCCGACTAAAATATGTTCCAAGTTGTTTCCTGAGAAAAAGTTCACCTAATTAGGTGTCTCCCAGCAGTTAGAACCCTGGATCTTTTCATCCCCTTTCACATTCCCCTTATTGTTAAAATATGTTGGTCATGCCTTTGTAAATAATATATGCAACATTAAGTAAAAAAAAGCCTTTTATAGAGCTGAATTGGAATGCGTAGAATGAACAATTGCTTTGCCTAAACTTAAATTGTTAAGGAGCTAAATTGCAAAATTCTCTCTTGAAAGGTTATTTACATTTACAATAGTGCCCTTATATAGGTTCTCGCCAAAGCAATTAGGTGGCCTCCCATTAGGGAATATGAGCTGCTCCACTCTTCCTAAAAGAAATGAATAAACAGCTTATTCTTTACATGCCCCTATAACACTAGTGCCATGCATACATATTTTGAAAGGCAAAATAAATTTTATATAAGGAAAGAAAATCACCATGGCATACTTAAAATCCCAAACAAATCCCCCCCAACACAAACAAAACAAAACCCCTCACGCACACAAAAAAAAGAATAAATAAATAAACCAAACAACCAAAGCACTCTTGACTTCAGAAATCCCTCCTCCAAGTGTCGTCTAACTCATGAAGTACCAGCATGTATGTTATGTTTCTTTTTTATACTCCCACTTCTTTACTTCTCTCTATTTCATCCTATTTCGTGATTCGCTTTCATGTTGTCGAGGCACAAAGCACATTGCGAGGCGCAAAGGACCTAATGAGTGCGAGGCACAAAGCACAAGCGACAGGCGATGCGCCTCGCTTTAGTGAAATGCAATTGTTTTTGAGTTGTTAATTCTTGTATTATCAATTTATAGTAGTTGTTGTCTTTTTTATGAAGTTTCTAATGGAGTCAAATTCTTGCAGGTTCACAACCAAAGCTTGAAGCCAAAAAAGAACATAACCTTGCAACATTTTTGCAGTGTTTGGATAATCTGATTGTTTAATAATTAATTATTCATAATAAATTTGTGATAATTTGTAATGAAATTATTAAATTTGTAAGAAGAGTCAATGTTTGTAATGATAATTTGTAATTATAATTATTAATTTGTAACGATATTTTTATTATAAAATTATTAATTATCCATGATAATTTGTAAAAACAAAAAGAGAGATAGAGACAGAGATCTCCAGTCTCTCAACTTAAAAAGGACAGAGAGAGACAAAGAGATCAAGTCTCAGCTTAAAAAATACAGAGATCCAGCCTCTCAGTTTAAAAAAAGACCGAGAGAGATGGAGACAGAGAAAGGGTCCAGAGAGAAGATTACGTCGGGGAGAGGAGTGATTCAGGGGAAGAGATGGAGTGCAGAGAGATCGGACCAGCGACGTCGAAGGCGGCGTTGAGAGAGGAGATGGCGTCGAGAAGAGAGGAGCGATCCGGGAGAGAGATAGAGACGACAGGAGAGAGATCGAACCAGCAGCGTCATCGAGGGCAGCGTCTGAAGAGAGATTTGACCAATGGCATCGAGGGCAGCGGCTGGGGAGAGAGATCGGACCAGCGGCGTAGAGGGCAGCAGCTTGAGAGAGATCAGACCAGCGATATCGAGGGCGGTTCCTCCCTTGCCAGCTTTGTGCCATAGCTCGAGAGAGGTAAGGCTTCTTTTTTCTTCTTTTTTTCCTCTTTTTTTCTTTTGTGTAACAAAAGCGGGTCGGATTTACCCGCTTCATTAGGGGGTTGTGACCCAACCCGCCTAGCAACCTCACAGCGCCGCAAGGCGCGCATCTGGTCATCGTCAAAAGGCGCGGGCCTGCGCTTCGCCTTTGCCTCGCAGCGCCTTCTACACCATTGTTCGTTGTTATATGTTACTCTCCTTTCTGCCCCACAATTTCATTGTCATTTTTTTCTTATCTTTTTTTTTCATTCTTTGTTGTGTTTCTTCTGTCTTTGTTTTCTTATCCTACTCCATATCTTTGCTTTATAAGTAGAGTGACAATCATTTATGTTGATTAGGAGTATAGCTTGTCATCTATCACCATAAGTTTCAATTGATCAAGCTCAACAGCTTAGCAATTGCCCCGGCATCAACCAAGGCAGCCCACTTAAGCAGTCAACAAGTACAGCTACTTTACTTGTTCTATCTGCTTTTATAATAATTAACTTTCAGAAAGCTGGTTTCTAACGTGTAGGACTTCAAATTCAGTATTTTCAATATTATGAAGATTGGTTATCAAAACTAGAATATTGGCAAGACTGAAATGACCAAACCATAAGGAGAGTTTTTACTTTTCATATATATGTTCAGATATATGAGACCTAAGATGACATATCACACAACTTGCATTAGGAGGCAGCTTGTAGAGGCTAAATGGGTTGTTTTTTGGATCCGAATAATTTATCCTGGTCTCCATCCCTTAAATGTGCAAAAATCACACAATTTAAACATCTGTAACCGACTCTGACAGTCACAAATGCAACAGATGCCGATAACTGAGAGCTTCTGCAATTAAAAAATATTCTTAAACATTACAAGCATCCAGACTACCAAGCATATCTATAATGGAATTAAAATTTCCTCCTCAGGCTTGCAGATATGTAAGAAAATGAAATTTGGCAATTAATTTAAGAAATTTATACATAAATCGGAAATGAAACAGGAAAAAAGCAACTAACCTCTGCTGCACTTATTTTATCTGGCCTAGAGACATAATCTTCCAAATCAACCTCATCGCTGAGATTCATTTTAGCCGTACATACCTGAAAGTAGACAGCCATAGAGCATAAGCACATTAACTCACAGAAAATTCTTTATGCTTAACCAGAGATCTCCTAAGCAATGAAGCATAGAAAAGCCAAGAGGTACATAACTAAAACCGATTTCCCATCGAAAAAGAGGGCATGAGAAATTAGTAATAAAACAAGAAGTCAATTAGCCTTAGCTTCTAAGAACCATGCTATCCACACACATGGCTTGTGATATAAACTGCAAAAAGATGGCAAGTCAACATTTCAATCATCTGTGAACATGTAAAAGGAAAAATATCAACTTCTATACAACAAACAAAAGATTTGGACAACTACTGGCAATCTAATAAAACACAAACCTACCAATTCGTGGAATAAACTGCTGAATGCTAATATGGTGATGTTTTCAAGGGCAGATTATTTTGAGGGTTAAGGAATTCATCAAGAGTCATGGTAAGTTGACAGCCCCAGTGCTGTAAAGGAAATTTGAACGCGGTATACTAAGAAAAGACTAGGCTTTCTAGGTTGGAGGCGTATTATGATTTGCAGTGAAAAGAATAGGAACAAAGATACTACAATAGTGTCAATAGAACTCTCCTAGAAGCTTCCATTCAAGGGTTAAGGCCAGAAGCCATAAACCTGTGGCTGGCTATATCAAGTATGCATCACATTACATGACATCATATATCTTGCACCTCCAAAGGCATGCTTGGTAATATTACAAAGACTAATGCTATGAAGTTCGACCAGAAGATGGTGGTTCAAAGAGTGGCAATACTTGGAAATGAGAAATCATATAAAGTAGTCAAGAATCTCAATCTAAGAATCACCTTCAACTACCACCAAATCAAACTATTATGGAGGCACAACCTAAATCATTCATGTCGACCTTGCATCCGCAAAATCCTACTTCTGAAAGAGTATCACTCTCTCTAAGGAGAACGAGCAAGGACACGACACAATATGGCACATTGACTCGCAACACATTCCAATACTAGCTACCAAACAGCAACGACATAATATAAGTGTCACTTCCAATATGCACCTGACAAATACAAGGCTTCACAACAGAAGTGTCCATGCTGCAGCCACTCTGCAAGTGCATGTAGGCCACTAGTTGATATTTACCGGTTCCTCCTACAGCCAACTACAGCTTGGCATGGATCAATAATCCATCACTTTGCAACCTTATTTAAACAATTCTACATTTCATATAATCATATTAACCCAGACAGTTTAAACAAAGATGCAGTCCCACCTTCAGAGTATTGCTTTGTTTTGCAGGAAGCTTTCAATGGGCAGGGGCAGGGGCAGGGGCAGTTCTAGCTGGATGGCACTGATTTTTGCTCAGGCTCCATCATCCAAGGCAGATGTCGAGACCATGACATAAATTACCATTTGCCCCACCCCTGAAAAGGAAGTATAATTTCTGATTCAAGCTGCATCACATTCAACCTAGAAATTATGACCGGCAAGTCGTGATTACAGTCCTGGGAAGTCCAAGGGGGTCATATATCTAGAGGATTGTGAATATCTTATTTTACAGGGACCTATACACAGAAAAACATACATGGAAAGTACAGC
Organism: Agave tequilana; assembly: GCA_038442645.1. Taxonomy (NCBI): domain Eukaryota; kingdom Viridiplantae; phylum Streptophyta; class Magnoliopsida; order Asparagales; family Asparagaceae; genus Agave; species Agave tequilana. The sequence continues at coordinate 14,519 of JAVJIF010009603.1, forward strand.
CCTTAATAGAATATGGTAAAGACCTGGCTGTGCGGTGTCGCCTGTAGAAAGGAATTTAGGAATACAAGGGGATAGACTTTAATGAAACGTATACAATCCTAAGTACAGCATGCCCAAAGACCAAAAAAAAAAAAAAGAAAGAAAGAAAGAAAAAGAAAAACACGTGTGACAGAAACATAATAATTGGAACTTAGTGTCCTTTAATGAACTATAACTGTTGCCGCTTGCCCGTCAGTAGGAAACTGTCCTGTGGAGTGTATAGGAAATAGTATGTAATAAGATCCATGCAACACACATACAAGCGGATTTTATTTGGATCTTCATCGCACTTCCACTAATAAGATGTAGTTTGTAGCATACAAATCCAATCAGAAATTTCTCTTCTTAAAAGTATAACAATAGCCCGCAGAACTCACCTGGAATACTAGCCTCTTCTGTCGTCGGTCTGGCAAAGGGAATTCAATTTTTCTATCAAGTCTACCTGGACGTATGAGAGCAGGATCTAGAGTATCTGCTCTATTAGTTGCCATGATAACCTTTACATTCACCGTTTGGTCAAACCCATCCATCTGCAAAAGCAACCAACATAAGCAACCATATTCATAACCAAGGATTTGAACACAAGCAAGGTTTAGTCGATATAAAGCCCTTTAAGACTATACTTCCCAGTTACTAGTATGTCCATTGAGTTGCTTATTGGGGAAAACACACACAGGGCACTGTGAGAGAGAGAGAGAGAGAGAGAGAGAGAGAGAGAGAGAGAGAGAGCTTGCCCTACAAAGCTACAACTAACAGACAACCGTGAGAAGTGACCAAAGAAATACAATAATAATGTCTTGACTTGTCTGTCATAATTGACTCCATCAATTGACCCTTCAACTGAATGTTTAGATTATAAATCAGTGCTCGAGCTTCCGACCAAACCTCCCCCCCTGCAGGTACAATTTATTTCAACCAAGAAAGGGGACAGAACTTTCATTAAATAAAATTGTCGCTGACTCGCTGTATGTATACTCTATTATTTTCAGTTGTACCTGATTCAATAGTTCCATAAGGATACGCTGAACTTCCCTGTCAGCTCCAGTTTGAGCATCAAAACGTGCTGTAGCAATAGCGTCAACCTCATCAATAAATATAATTGCAGGGGCATTCTCCTTAGCAAGACGAAAAACATCCCGAACCATCCTTGGACCCTGAAATTAAGCCAAAAGAGTAATATATGAGTCGAGCATTGAGATGCCAGAAAAGCAATCGTGAATAGGACACTTGAAAGCAAATAGATTCCAAAAGGTTAAAACCCTCTCGAGAAATCAAAGCATGTGACAGAAAAAAAGATAAACATGATGACATAAAGAATAAAAGTTTATCAGTAAACAGTCTCAAGTTTAGAAACTAAGGCTAAGGCGGGTTGTAAGAAGCTGGCAAGCAAATAAATACTAAAAGGCTAAAACTATCTTGAGAAATCAAAGCATATAAGATAAAAGAAGAAGAAATGGTGACATAAAGAATAAAATTTTATCAGTAAATAATCTCTTAGAAACTAAGGCTAAGACATGGTCGTGGTTCAAAGTCGCGGTCTCGCCCCTGACTTGGCGGCCACAGAGACGGATTGGTCGCAGCGTATCAGATCAGTGCGGGCAATACGCGCAAAACGCTACATAGAAAGCTCAAAAAAATCTGAAAAAAACACGATAAATCTTTAAAATGTAGACATCAATATTCATGTATCACATGTCCAAAAACATATCACCTAACACACTAAACACAAAGCGAAAGCATAAATACACGCCTCGTCGGTAGAAACATATCAAAATACATGCATAATATAGTAAATTGCACAAAATACATCATAAATACTCCAAATGTAGTCATTTCCGCATTAAATTTACTTTATGTTTACTAAATTAACTAAAATTACTAAATTAGCTAACTTAACTAGATCACATCTACTTAAATAAATAAACTTTATGTTTTATTTACTAAAATAAATAAAATAACTTAAATTATAACATAAACTAAAATTAACTTAACTTGAACTTTTAAAGAGAGAGAGACTGAGGGAGAGAGAGGAGAGACAAAGAGCGAGAGAGAGACAGAGGTAAAGAGACAGAGAGCTGGAGAAAGGGCGAGACAAAGAGAGTCAGAGAGACAGAAAAAGCTGGGAGAGGGGCAGAGGGGGAGAAAGGGAGAGAGACAGATAGGACAGAGGAGAGAGGGAGGGACAGATGACAAAGGGAGAAATCAGAGAGAGACTGGAAGAGAGGGAGAGATCAGAGATGGGAAGAGAGGCTGGAAGAGAGATCAAGAGAGGAGGAGAGAGCGGAGAGAGACTGGAAGAAAGAAAGCGGAGAGAAACTGGAAGAAAGAGATACCTGAGCCTGGAGGTGATCAGCAATGGCAGTGACAGGGCTCATGGGCAAGGTAAAGAGAGGAAGACGCATTCGACGAGACGAGGTCACAAATGCATAGTCGACGTCGACTCTGTCATGACTCGACGTCGACTTGGTCAACTTGATCGAGTCAACTCGGTTGACTCAACTCGTATCGGGACTCGACCGAATCGACTCCAAGTCAGCTCTGAGTCGGTCGAGCGTGAAAGGAAAATGTCGAATTGGTTCTCGGACTCGTCTCGCCACCAGCCGAGTCGGATACGACTCGACCGAGTCATATCCGACTTAGCCAATTCTTCGAACCATGGGCATGGTTGGAATTTTATAGGTTAAGAGCAAAAGATCGTGTTTCAGCGTACAGAAAAAATTTCAAGAAAGAGATGTTCATTCATTATATTCCATATATATATTTGTATATAAAGGTAAATGGATTTTAGCCTGCATGGACAAACTTGCCCATGATGTTATTTTAACCACCCCTGATGTTATTTTAACCATTGGTTTTTGAGTTTGGGATAGAGTTAGAAAAAAGGGTGTAACATTCCAGCATTTACTGTTCTCCTCACAAAAGCCTCCCCTCTCTACCGATCTCAGTCTTACAAAAGCCTTCCCTCTCTACCGATCTCTCAGTCTGTCTCACAATCCCTTTTGATCCCGATCTCAGTCTCTTTCCCCCTCTCCCAATCTCTCTCGATCTTGAGTTCGTTGCCGCCCTCGCCCCAGCGCCTCTTTCTCACGATCTCGAGTATGCAGTCTTCTCTCCTATCGGTGATGACGCTGATCGACCTCCGGTACCATTGCTCTGTCCCTCTCCTCTGATCTTCGACGCCGCCGCCTCATGGGGGAGAGCCCAACGCCTCTCTCACACACACATGATCTCGAACTCGAGATCTCGATCTTGATCTCACCGTAGCCGACGCTGTCGCGGGTCTCCAGCTCCACGTTGTCCTCCTACACGATGCCGCCGCCTCCTCTCCTCTCATCTTCCTCCGACTTAAATCAATGGCCCACCGTATTCCAATTGCTCCGGCTGCTTTTGACGGACTCGCGTCTGCCTTCGAATCAAGCGTGTCGAGCAGAGAGAGATCACGAGTTGCTGATTCCGGTGGCCGATGACCCCGCAGACGACTCTGATTCCAACAATCCCTCTACCTTCAGCTCCACTTTCCACCACACTCTGGAAGAGAGGTCAATATTCTATTGTTCTAGGGTTTTGATTCCTTCTCTTTTATGTCGTTGGACTCGGAGAATTTTTCCTGGAATTTGACCAAATTGGTTTTGATTTGGGTGTTTAGCTTTCTCCCAATCCTTTCAGCCATTGAGCAGAGAAAATAGAATTAGTGGTGTCACTCTCATGAAACTGAGACCGAAGGCTAAAGCCTATCTTTGTGCATGCCTTTGAAGATGCATATAGGAACTAATTACAGTATTTTTTTTTCTTTCTTTAGTGCCAGAATTCCCAATTTGAACTTCCTTTTGCTATCTCTATCAAGTAGGAATTTTAGCATGTACAATGCTCACATTATTAGCCGCAACTTTCTTTGCCACTAAGTCCCCATAATATCATCAGAACGCTGTTGAGTTTATGTCAATTGTTCATCTTTGTTCTTGGTAAGGGTTGAGCCTGCATATAATGATGCTTTGAAGATTTATACTGAGGGCTGCCTAGCTACAATAGTCGCTTTTAACTTAAGATTTTAGCCTATTTGTCAATTTCAATATTTATCAAAGATTTTCTTTTCTTTTTTTTATCGAATTAACTATATAATACATCACAGATTCAGACAATATTATTCCTCATGTTTTAGTTATTGAATATTCATCATCTGTTTATGTGGCAACATCTATTGAATCTTGAAATGTCAATCCAGGAAATGAAACATTAGCTCTTCGAGAAAGGTTTCCATAAAATCAGAGATCAATCCTCCAAGTTGCTAATCTAATGACCCAGATTGGATGTAATGCCGGTAAATCAGTTCAATATATTAGAATCAGTTCAATATATTAGAATCATGATAGCTCTTATGAAAGTTTGTTTCAGCTCTTGGACACATATATTTACTGTAATGGTAGTTTCTTTGAGGGGGGAAAAAATCTTTTTCTGGGTTGAGGTCTGTGTTCTAACCGTAGATTTTGCGAATTTTCTGATTAATAGTTATGTTCTTCTGCAGTTGAACCCAGATTGTTTATTTATTTGTCTATTTTACATCATGTTTCTACTTAAAGCTTGTGTCTTTATAAGAACATGGTAATTCTTTCAAATGACGAAAGCCAACAGAAGTCCTCGGGCTTATGATTTCTCATGTGATTTCTTTTTTATTGATCGACCTGTTTTTCCCTCTTTGTTGATTGCAGTCAATTGCCCCCACTAAGAAAACTTGCGTGAAATCAATCATTTTCGTGTGTACTCAATGTTTGTTCCATGAAAGAAAATGCTTTTAATAAAATTTTTGCTCAAAGTGCAATTTTTTCAATGATGAAAAGTTTGATGTGGATCCGTTCAAGGGAATAGGATTTCCAGTTCTACTTTTATCATAATCTGTTGTTGATCCATGGAACTTAACTAATGTTCTGAAAATGTACGTACTTGATTCATGCTTAGTACTTGTGTGTTTAGCAAGATGATATTATAACAACATCAAGTCCGTACTGTACGAGTTGGAAAATTGAAAATATGTATTGTAAAATTTTCTTGGATCAATGAAAGATTACAATAATTCCAAAATTTCAATTACAAGAGAGATGAGGTATTCAAGCTCAAATCTCCTCTTTATTTAATGTGGGGTTCTTTGCGTAGCGGTGGAAAGTGAATCTTACTTTCCGTTGACCGAGTGAACGTCAAACTTCTTTAGAACTTTTCTCTTTGGATCATTGATGGAGTAGCACAGCTCATATCAAATGAAATCTCAAAGAGATTTGGGCAGAACTTGAACACGGTAAGTTTATGTAGAAGAGTTACTCTTTGTAATCCTCTCCTTGAATTCTCTTTCTGTTTTTAGCAGAATATGTCAATACCTCTTCAGCTGAAATCCAACCCCTTTCCAATAGCAGCTTTAGTTATTTATAGGGGGTTCTAGGAGTAAAATTGTCCCCTAAAAATCCTCCATAATGGGGGTTAACTCCCCTCATTACGTGAGTAGTAATTAACCCAGTAATGAGGGCAGTTACAACTGAGATGCAGGACTTACTTGCAGTTGAAACGCGTGCTTGAGCTCTGCTGGACGCGGGCTTCGAGCCCCACGATTTGGCATTATTGTGGTGCTGAGACACGAGCTTCGAGCCCCGCGTCTTGGCTTTACAGTAATGTTGAGACGCGGGCTTCGAACCCCGCGTCTTGGCACTGCATCAATGGCTTTGATCAGCCTTGCATCTGAAGTATGGACTCAGCATTTGACGACTTGTCTTCAGTGATTTTTAGACAGTCTACAGAACCCCCTCAAAGGTTTTGAAACTCCGCAGTTGACTGGGACACGTTTTGAAACACTTTGGACTTTTCTTTTGGCAGCAAGCTCTCAAGATTGGACTGACAATCTTTTGAGATACCTTGAGCTTAGTCTTGTCTGGATCTCAGTCTTCGTGAGCGTATTGTTAAACTCTTTGAAGCCATCAGAGATGATCGTCGTGAGTATCTAGATACGCAATCCAGATCTCATCGGTGCTCTGAGCTGGTTGTTGGTATATTGTTGAACAGTGGGAAATCTTCAACTGCTTTTGTCAATGTACTGTTGAACTGATTGCAGAAGCAGAGACTGAACTCAGGTCTTACTGACGCAAAGGTCGTGTTGCCTTGGAGACACAAACCTCATCTGAAGTGAAAACGCCTCTCATTCATTGAAGAGACGCGAACATCGAAGTGGAGACGCGGCTCACTTTGTTGAAGAGACGCGGCTCTGTTAAAGTGGAGACGCAGACTTCACTTTGCTTGAAGAGACGCAACTCTGTTAAACGCGAGACTCGCGTTCTGGGTGTGATGCCACACGTCTGGCAGAGCTAAAGAGACGCGGATATTGAAGTGGAGACGCAACTCTCTTGTTTTGCCAAGCGCGAGCTTGAGAATATTGAAGAGACGTCGCCTTTGAAGTAGAGACGCAGCTCTCACTTTGTTGAAGTGACACGAACCTGATATTCTGAAGAGACGCGGCTCTCTTTAAATGCGAAACTCGCATTCTGGGTGCGCTGCCAAGTGTCTGGCAGAGCTGAAGAGACGTGAATATTGAAGTGGAGACGTAGCTCTCTTGTTCTGACAAGACGCGAGCTTGAGAATACTGAAAAAACACGGCCTTTGAAGTGGAGACACAGCTCTCACTTTGTTGAAATGACGCGAACCTGATATTCTGAAGAGACGCAGCTCTCTTTAAATGCGAGACTCGCGTTCTGAGTGCGTTGTCACGTGTCTGGCGGAGCTGAAGAGACGCGGATATTGAAGTGGAGACGCAACTCTCACTTTGTTGAAGAGACGCCAACCTGATATTCTGAAAAGACGCGGCTCTCTTTAAACGCGAGGCTCACGTTCTGAGTGCGCTGCCATGTGTCTGGCGCTGATGATACAGTCTGTGTATCTCGGCTGATCAGTGCACCTATAAAAAAACAACGGTCTTTCAAGAGTCATTATCAGACTCTTTCTTCCTTGTTGAACTTCGCGTCCAGAGTTAAGAACTTAGTTCTTCTTAAAAAGGCTCAAGCTTTCTCTTCCTTCATTATCAGACTCTTTCTTCCTTGTTGAACTTCGCGTCCAGAGTTAAGAACTTAGTTCTTCTTAAAAAGGCTCGAGCTTTCTCTTCCTTTTATCCATCTTCTCCAGAAGATTCAATGGCCCCTCCAAAACTAAGCCAGTGGCTTCTCCTCGAGCGTTGTCGCTCTAGAGGTTCAAATGGGAGGTTCCTCCACGCAGGAGGCCCTCATTTCAGATAATAAGGATTGGCTTTTGCCATTAAAGAACTCGAAGAGTTGTCTTAACTTTTAAGCTTCATTTTAAAGTTGAACCGCCAACGCGAGGCTCATGCCCGCATTTGACTTACAGACGCAACTCTTGCGCTGATAAGCAAGACATGGGTCTGATGACCTTCACGTCTTCGCTTCGTTGGCCTCAGTATGCGTCTGCCTGTTGAACGCGGGTTTCACTGAGCCTTGCGTTTGATTCCAACACTTCGAAATTTTCTAAGTGGTGGAATTCAGACGCGGACTTCATGTGAACCTCGCGTTTCTGAGGTTTGATGCCAGTCTCACTGAGTCTCGCGTCTGATTCCAACACTTAGAGAAAATTTTAAGTTGTGGAGTTCAGACGCGGACCTTATATGAACCTCACGTCACTGAGGTTTGACACAGTGCGATACTCTTCAAACCCTCTGTCCAAGAAGTGTTATTTTGGACATATAGGTTGGGCCGATCTCAATCTCGCATTCGTGTTCCAGAGGACCACTCCAGTATTTGCTTAAAATCAAGGGAGCATCGTGATAGACTCAGCAATCTTAACATACTGACGTTCCTGGAGATCATGACAGATGGACGATTCGAGTCTGACTCCTGTATCGCACTGAAGAAACCTGACTTCTTTTCCGGCGAAACCATTATGAGGATGACAGAATTTTGTATGACAGGGACTACAAATGACTCCGCCAAATTGGAGATAAGTTCTTTCTTCTCAACATGAAAGGATGTACCCCTTGGCGTCTCTGCAGCACATGTCGGTACGCCGTACAAAGGAGTGGGATCTCTCCAAGTCTATTTCCGGTGTCTCCCAAGGCTAACTAGGCGTGAACGAGGCTTACTCAGCCGGTCACGGGAGAGATGTGCCTGGGTTGCAACCTGAATTAGTCAAGGCTGAGTACCCAACGGGGGAGACTCCCCAGTTAGCCGACACCTTCATCAACCAGTTTTTGAAGGCGAGGGTGACTTTCCCACCGATTTTCGTCCATTCGGGTGGTTTCATTTCTCGGATAAGTCGTGGTGGGGCAAAATAGTGGGCTTTTTTCTCACAGAGCTGAGGACTTGTTGAAGCAGGCGGGACTGTATCAAACTGTTAGGTCCGTTCAATATGACATCCTGCAGAGCTCCCACAACTTCTATGGTGTCTTGGAGCGTTACAACCTATAGATGTGCACATTCTTCATCCCAGTTGGAGAGATGGGGCTTGCTCTCTATGAGTTGTACGAAGTCTCAGGACCGGTAATTGGAGATGCCCCCATGAAGAGTACGTCCCGACCACTGAGTTACACCTACTGAAGAAGGATGACCCTCAGGTATACGAGACCTATTGGGAAGTGTTATGTCATTTCCATAATTGCGGGCAGACCACCGCTGGAGGAACAAGAGTGTTAAGCAGATGTCCTAAACGAGCTATCTCTTCAACGACTAAATGATAAGAATGTCCCAGTGACTCGTTTGGCTCCCAGCACTAATAAAGAAATTGCAGAAAAGATCAGTGCTTCCACTAGCTCCTACACCACAGAGTCCAATGAGGATACTTTCAAATCGGACACGGTCTTTGAAAATTTTCATCATCAAGCCAAGATTCTAATATCTGACCGGGCTTTGCTGGCGGAATTCCTCATGTTGTGGCTGAAACGATGCGTGGTACCGATGCTACCGCACGAGGTGATCGTCGCCGATGTGTACCCGGCGGTTCTGTTGGCGCATGGGAAGTTGATTTCTCTCCTTCCGGCGATGGTGACAGGTATCCAGAGCAGCTTACAGGCGTTAGCTAAAAGTCTATATCAAGTGGAGGCCGTCGTAGACTCCCAAGGCAGGCTGGTCGTGGACTCGTGAGGGAGGCCAGAAGTGAAGACTCCCAAACCTAGGGTCGAGCTCCCCTACACATACCTGATGGCCTAGTATGTTATGCACTGCCCGTCACTGATGACAGCAGTGTCTTCCTCAGGGGCTTCGTCCCTTTCGTGCAGTGGTTGAAAAGCTCAAACTGATCGCAGTACTACATGTTCTACGTTCAGAAAGCTATTCTGAGCAGCTTTAGTTATCAAATCGACTGATGCTTCCTCGAGATCCCTGATGCATCATACGGGGACAAGTTTGCCGACCTTGCAAGCCTGGACGAGTTCACACAGTTGTCTTCCAGAGTTTTATAGTGGCTCATCAACATCCGACCCGGATACTTGATCTTCCGACAAGGCGACACATGCACGATCGAACCTTACATGCCCAGTCGTTTTGCCAGGCAGTTTGGTTACGATCAGCTGTATGTCGGTAACCTCAATACTGGCCTTCGCTTCAGCGGCACTCTATTTGAAGGTGCCCGAGCGTGGTATTATAGTGTAGCCATGGGAACATGGACCGTCTTCAATCTCCCTCACAAGACGCCCAATTGTTATATGAGTCTCGGCTTCTGCACGCGGTACTCCATCGCCAGTAGGGTACCCAGCTTCGAAATGAATACTTCTTGTGTTAAGAGTATTAAAGCATCCTATAAAGTTAAGTCAGGTTCCAAGAGCAGTGGTATGCGGGGGATGAGTACATGAAAGCCGAGAGGGAGGCCAGGAAGGAGGCTAGCAGAACAAAGGCAGCTCCAGGGTCGGAATCCGGAGCAAGAGCTGCTGAGAAACAATCCACTAGAAGGACTCGGCAAGCTATGCCTAAGCGCCCCTGGGCTTCTGTTTCCAAAGGTGAGCCTAGCCAGAAGAAGACAAGAAAAGGGTCTGAGACTGCAGCTTCAGCACAAGTGCCCAAGATAATCCCTTGGTACATAGGAGCAGAAAGAAAAAGAAGAAGAGACAGTCTCAACTCTTCGTCCCTAGGGTTTACGCAGCAGGGGCCCTGCAATCTTGACGGAAGTAGGACCTGCAAGCCAGTCAGTGGTGGCCGAAGGGGCTATAATTGCAGAACCTCCAGCTGCAGAAGTGACGAAGAGGGCTGAAATTGAAATCCCAACTCAATCGGGAGTTTCAACTCAGCAGGAAGTTCCCTCGGCTCAAGAAGAAAGGGTGGAGGTGCAACAACTGGGCTCTCCTAGTGTCGTGATGCCGACTTCTTGGGTTGCGGAGCCTAGTCTTACCAATGGACTCCTTAGTGGTAAAGCCCCAGCCACCGAGGCCCTCTTTCGTTCAAGTGTCGTCTTCGTCATCCGAGGAACAGGTTGACTTTTCGGGAGACGAATACGACTTCGATGATCAGTCCGCTCCTCTTGACACCAGTAAGTATTCGCACATCTCTGAGAAAGAGATGCAGGTGGATGTCCCTGCAACGACTCCGCCATCAGGAGAAGTCGCCACCACCGAGGGTATTTCTTCTATCCCACTTAATCATTACTCCATTGGTTTAGACAAACGTTGCTTTAACGCTTCGTTTGAATGTCATCCACAAGAGTTGTCACCGGTGCCAAAGCTGTGACTTCCTCCCATATCAAGGAGGTGAGCGAGGAACCAACCTAGCCCGGGGGTTTTGAAGCTCCTGCTACTGGCACGATCCCTGAGGATACAACCACCATGATCGGGGAACCCTTGTCCCAGAGCAGCTTACAGAAGGATCTGCCCCCTTCGGATCCTCAACTTGGTAAGAGAAAAAGATTCCCTATATACTCCTACTCTAATTGTTATTGCTAACATGGTCGTTATAATTGCAGAGAGTACTAGGGTGGATCAAGTGGAAGAGCCTATGGCAAGTACTGACGCAGGAGACAGCATACTTCATACTTCAAAGATGAACTAAGTCTTGTGAAGTCTGCTCTTGTAGTTTTAACACCGGAAGTTGTTACAGGTACAGTCCCGGAAATGTCGGACACAACTTTGGCGTTGAAGGAACCTGATACTGGCCTTACCCCTACGCTAAGTGAAACAGCTTCTGCCCCTATGGACATTGTTCGCACAATTACAGAAAGGGGGTCCGGAAGCGCGTCGATAGAGTTAGCTCCAGCCATGGACATCATGGAAGAATTGGCTCATCAGATGGTGCATCAATTCTTCATTTTCATGAAGTCTTGCATCGAGTTGGCTCTTTTCGGGAGAAGTTCCTTCGAGTTTGCCCAAAAGCTCCTTGAAAATCAGATCGAAAACATTCGTCATACTGAAGGTTCGAATCAGGCTAAGGCATATCTGACACTAGTCGAACAACTGGGGATATGCTTGAAGGAACTGAGGACCCTGGAAAATGCTAATCCGATGGATGAAGCCCGACTGATGCTAAACAAGCTCCTCGTTGCTCAAGAACGCGAACGGAAGGAAATCGAGGAGCAAATTGCTGAGGAGGCCTGTCACTTTAATGAATTTCAAGCCAGCTAAATCTGAGATCACCACCAAGAATGCGGAGCAAGTCATAGCTAATGCTTAAGCAGCAATTGCCAAGGCGCAAGCCTTGATTCAAGTTAACGAGCAGAAACTTGCCGCCGCCAAGAAGAAACTAGAGGAGTTAGAGGTCGCCAAGAAGCAGGTTCAAGATATCACTGCTCGTTCTTCCAAGCTGAAATCAAAGTTCTAAATATCAGATATCGGGATCGTATCGGATGGGGTTTTTTTCATATCGGATATCAGATATCAGGAGAGATATTTAGGATACACGCGTATATCGGGCGTTCATTTCGGACACTATATATAATGAAATATTGACAACTAAAAGTTAGTTTAGTGTCATAGATATCATCTACCTAATAAAAATGATGTAATATGCATGTAAAGATAGTAAAAAAACAATGTACATTTGCACGCAGTCGTGCAATAAATAAGTTATTTCATAACGGGTGATATTTCAGGCGATTTATCGGCCGATTTTCAAATATCGGTTGTTTTTTGCTGCAAATGTATGATGAACGATTTCCCCATATCGTATCGACAGCAGGCAAAAGAGGAGATATCGACCAATATCTCGGCCGACTCAGGCGATATTTAAAACAGGGGCTGAAATGTCTCCAAGTACAACTTGTTATGAAGAAATTCTTGCCGGAAGAAGAATTGAGAGTTCAAGTTTGGGCAGAGGTTGAGAGAACACGCCAACGTGAGATTCAGCGTCTCCGGGACCAAATTCACTCTCTCGTTGAGCGAGATTAACTCTTTTGTATCTCCCCCCTTTTAACACTTCATTTATCAAATAAGAGAGTGTTTTTATCATTTTGATATAAATAATAAAAGTTATCAAATTTTGTCTCGTCTTTATTCCTTCTTTTGTGTTTGAAAATCAAACAGACTAAAATGATGGTATCTAACTGCTAGAAGTTAACATGCAATTAAAGAGTTAGTCAGTTCCATGAGAGAATCTGAGAGAGTTGTTGTCAGAGGTGTGATATTAACTTGACAGAGATCGAACGGGTTTTGTGGGCTTGTCATTTTATGGATGTGATTGACAAGTATGGACAAATCCATTAAGGATTTTGAAGGAATTAGCACCAGAGGTGTAATGTTAACTTGATGGTGAGAACTAGACTTATAGTTGAACAAAATGGTGGACTTGTTAACCTATGGAAGAGAATAACAAGTAAAGTTTTCACTCCGCAGGAGATTGTGGTTGAGTCTATCATCAGAGGTTTAGTATTAACGTAATTAAGACTCGGTTGGGGATTAGAGAGAACACTGTAAAAGGTGTGATATTAACATAACATTGATTTTAAGTGGACCTGCCATTTTATTGAAGAGAATAAGTGAGATTGACCCGTCAGGGATCTGAGTATTTCTTTACCGTCAGAGGTGTGATATTAACTTAATAGATTAGATGGAATCTTGTCAGAGGAGTGATATTAACTTGACAAGGATGTGAGCTAAAGGTGTAAAGTTAACTTACCCTCACATAAATTTCAGTTTCGTTGGGAAAACTGAAGATACCACTGTCATAGATGTAGTGTTGAACTTAACAGTGGAGGTAATGCTAGAGCAATAATTTTGAATTTAGCATTGGTCATCTCGACTTCGATGCGGAGGCTCGAGAGAAGGTCATTGTCATAGGTGTGATGTTAACAATGAACTAGATGGTAGAGGTGTGGTGTTAAACTTAGCATCACTCGTCTCAGCTTCGATATGGAAGTCTGAGAAAAGTGGCTGTCAGAGGTTTAATGCTGAACTTGACAGCAACTTGATCACTGTTAGAGTGTGATATTAAACTTAACAGTAATTTGTCAGAGGTGTACTGTTAACATGACAAGAGTTGGTTTGCAATATGAGCAATTTTGAAGAATTGTCACTATATTGAGCAGAATTTACAAGTGAAGTTTGGATTGTCAGAGGTGTAGTTTAACTTGACAATTTTGAAGACTTGTGACTCCATGTAAGGGAGTCGACAAGTGAAAGTTCGTACTCGCTGAGGAGTATTGGATCTTTTCACTGCTAGAGGTGTAATGTTAACATAACAACCGAGAGACTTTGAGTGAATATTTAGTGAAATTTTGTCGTCAGAGATTTAATGTTAACTTGACTGACTCCACTGGGGATCGAGGAAAATGACTTGTCAAAGGTTTACTGTTAACTTGACAAGTCTGTATTCGATACAGGTATTTTTGTGGACCTACAATTCCATGAAAGGGAATTTGTAAGGGATTTTGAAAGGAAGGCGAGATTAAATCCCTTAGAATTTTTAGCAAACCCTCAGCTATCAACGGATTTGGTACGCCTTTACCAACTACCGTTTGAGTTAGGCTAGCCATGCTATTCCTCTCAGTATGATGAGTTATCGAGAATTTCTATTAGACTTAAAAGCCAATATTTTTCTTTATCCTTGGCTGTTAACGGCGCTAGACTTTGCTAGCCTCGAAAGAAGAGTGACAAAACTAATACTCAGTTAACTTGCCTTTATTAGCTCAATTCTGTTGAGAATTGAACTGTATTCTCATGCACCTTTTACCCGATCACTCCTCTTAACTAGCTTCTTATGTACAGATTAGAACACTTAACCAGCTTCTTATGTGCCGATTAGAACGCCGATTAGAACTCCGGTGATGTTTGGTCGTCGACGCTGGTTCCATCTATCGCCGAATAGTTGTTGATCAATGAGGATTATTATGCTCGTGTTGAGCAGAACATAGTCGAACAACTGTTGATCAATGAGGACTATTATGCTTGTGTTGAGCAGAATATAGCCGAACAACTGTTGATCAATGACTATAGTCGTCAGTCGAGAACTCCATTATAGGGGAATGTAGAACTCTGTTGTAGGGGAATGCATTCAATGCAAGCGTCATATATACTTGACCCAATGTTCAGAGGTTTAATGTTAACATGATCAAAGGTAGTATTTCTTCATGAATTTGCCATTAATCGACATCATAAGTACACTGCATCTGGATTTATCAGGCGATATGCTCTATTTGAGTAGACTGACTCTACCACAAATGGTCCTTCCCATTTGGATTGAAATTTTTTCGTCTTGTGCATCATCACCATTGGCCTCCTGACAGTCAAGACGAGGTCAGCTTTCTTGAAAGTCTGCTCCTTAACTTTTTTATTGAAGACTCGGGAAATTCGAGCTTAATAAAGCTCGATTTGTTGTTGAGCTTGTAGACGTTTGTCGTCCAAAGCTTCCAACTCCTAAAGTCGCATTCGCTGCTTCTCCTCATCTGTCATCTCCATTGTCAAAGCAACGCGCAGAGATGGGATCTGAATTTCCAGCAGGAGTACGTCTTCACACTCGTACACCAAAGAGAACGGTGTAGCTTTCGTTGGGATTCTCACTGTTGTGCGGTAAGCCCATAATAAACATTCACCTAATTTGTCGTCCCAGTCGCGTTGACTTTTTGAGACGAACTTCTTGAGAAGCTTCCCAATGGTTTTGTTAAAAGCTTCTATAAGGCCGTTAGCGGCTGGGTAGTATACCGTTGAAGACACTTTTTGGATTCTGAACTTGTTGCAGAATCTCTGGAACGCTTGGCTAATAAACTGAGACCCATTATCGTGAACAGTCCATCGTGGCACGCCAAAGCGGTAGATTATGTGATGTTTGATAAACTTGATCATGTCAGATGTCTTCACTTTCTTTAAAGTGATAGCCTCTGCCTATTTGGAGAAGTAATCGGTTATGGCTAAGATAAACCGATGTACTTTGGAAGAGCGTGGGCTGATAGGACCAACCATGTCCATTTCCCACATCTCGAATGGCCAGGAAGAAGTCGTCGGATGAAGATGTCTTGGTGCCTGATGAATGAAGTCACCTGACAGGCGTGGCATCACTTAGCGTAAACGATGGCATCAGAGATCATCTTTGGCCAGTAATACCCAAGTCTTCGGAGTCACTCTCCGAGCTTTGACCAGGTTGGTGAGCTCCGCACATACTGTCGTTAGCTTCTTTGAGTGCCTCTTGTGCCTCTTCGTGTGACAGACAGCAAAGATTCCATCATGCGATCGACGATACAGTGTTCGCGTGATCGCGTTGTAGTAGAAACTGTAAAATTTAAGGGCCTTCCTTCTAATAGCGGTTGCCTCTTTAGGGTCATCGGGTAGTATGTCGTATAAGGCGTAGTTGATGTATGAGAATCACCAATCTCTGAGCTCTGGACCCGCTGAAGTCTCTAGAGCTTCTTTGACTTGAAGGTCTCCTGTTAGCGTTTGGTTGTCTTTAAGGGCGAATTTTAGATAGTACAAGTCATGATCGTAGAAGAGTACTTTTTCTGTCATTTCGGCTGGAAGAACCAAGGAAGCGACAAGGGATGCTAGTGTATCTGCATGCGCATTTTGCTGGCGAGGTACATGGTCAATGTAGAAGTTTCTGAACCTCTCCGCCACGTGGATGGTTGCATTGTAATAAGGCGCCAAGTCTTCATGTCGGACTTCGTACTCTCCCCGCGAACCTGATTGACGATGAGCTTTGAGTCACCGTATGCTTCGAGATTTCTAACGTCAATCTCTTTTGCGATTTGCATCCCAATCAAGAGAGCGTTGTATTCTGCTACATTATTGGAACACGGCTCATTTAATAAGAATGCACGAGGGATTACGTAATTCTGTGGGGAGACGAGTAATACCCCCACTCCCGCTACGATATTTTCTCAAGGACCCATTTTTTATGCGCCATCGAAGAAGAGTTGTCACACCTGCTCTTTGAGAGACGTCTGTGTCATGCAAACTTCAGCGATCTCATCTCGGGATCTTCATAAAGTTTGGTCGTTCTTGGATCTGGATGTTCAACTAAGAAGTCTGCCACTGCCTGTCCCTTCACAGCTTTTTGTGGCAGGAATTACATCTCGTATTGGGAAAGCAATATGGCGCATTTCGCCAATCTACCATTCAGCGATGATGGCTTCGTCATAAGCAATCTTAAAGGATTGACTTTTGATGTGACATGTATTGATTGCCCACCAGATAGTGTCGCATCTTCTGGTCAGCGAACACCAATGCGAGGCATTCTTTTTTGAACGGGTTGTATCGATGTTCAGCTCCGATCATGATTCTACTCAGGTAGTAGATTACTTGCTCTTGCCCCTGGTCATTATTTTGGGCTAGTAAAACTCCTAGAGAATGAACCATAGCTCGAACGTATATCAGGAAAGGTTTTCCTGACACCGGAGCTGCAAGGACAGGTGGATGCGTGAGGTACCGCTTGATTTCCTCGAACGCTTGTTGGCAAGCATCGTCTCAGATGAACGAGACACCCTACTTCATCAATTTGGTGAAGGGTTGGCATCGTCCTGAGAGGTTTGAGATAAACCTCCGGATGTAGGCTAGTCGCCCTTGCAATCCTCTAAGTTCTCTAAGATTCCTTGTAGATTGCATCTCTTGGATGGCGCGAACTTTCTCTGGGTCAAGGTGGATTCCTTTGGACGTCACGACAAACCCAAGGACTTGCCACTGCCTACCTCAGGAAAGATTTGGCGAGGTTCATCTTTAATTGATGTGCCCGCATGATATCGAATATTGTCTTCAGATCTGCTATGTGATCACCCCTGACACGACTTTTCACTGCAATATCGTCTACATAGCATTCTACTGTTTTGTGTATATGCTCATAGAAGATTGTATTCATAGCTCTCTAATATGTTGCCCCTGGGCATCACAATACACCCCTAGTGGTGTTCTGAAGGATGTATGCTTCTCGTCGTCCGGGTACATCTTAATTTAATTGTATCCAGATAATCCATCCATGAAAGGCATCCGTTCAAACCCACACGTGTTGTAGATCATGACATCCGTGATTAGAAGAGAGAACTCATCTTTAGGACAAGCTTCATTCAGATCGCGAAAATCAATGCAAACCCGCATCTTCCCATTCTTCTTGGTGACAGGGACAATATTAGCTACCCAATCAAGGTGTTGTTCTTCCCTGATGAAACCGGAGTCTATAAGCTTCTTGACTTCCGATTGAATCACTTCCATAATCTTTGGGCGGAACCGTTATTGTTGCTTGACGGGCTTTGCATCCGGATTGATGTTGAGGCGATGCATAGCCACCTGAGAATCAAGCTCAGGCATATCCTCGTAGTTCCAAGCGAAAACATCTATATACTCTCGCACGAGACGTATTAGATCTTCTTTCTCGGATGGTAGCAAGTTTTCGCTTATGAAGATGGGCTTATGATTAGCCTCATCTCCCAGATTAACCTGGGTTACCTTATCCTCGGTGAGTGGTTCACATTGTTCAAAGCAAATATCCCAGAGGGTGTTCAAATGTTTAATCCAGGGATCTATATTTGACTGGATCATTTTCTCATCTCTATCTTCCGGGTGGCTTGTAGAAACCATGTTCACCGAAAAGTCTTTGAAGATGTCGCTGATACTGACATCTGACACCCACGATGACGTGCCTGACGAGTGGTCATGATATAATGACTCGTCAGACTCAGGAGCTGACGGGATTAGAGTTGACACATACCCAAACCTCTCCAAGTTAGGTGATAATAGTCAGGTGTTTTCCCTTTGGAAACAAAAGGCCAAAGTAGAGTTCGCCTTCCTTTGTCAAAGTTCAAGCGATAACCACTTGTTAGATCATACCCCATGTTCTCCATCATTTTGAGTACATTTGGCTTGTAATGAGAGAACTGAGGTTCGATCTCGCTTTCCGAGTCTTCACGAATCATTGGTTTGAACTCGACTCTTCCGAAGAGGATTGATTTTTGACCTTTGTGTTTTGCTGGGACCTCAAAGAAAGATCCTTGCACATCACTGGCGCTTTGACATGTCCTGAGAGATGATCTCACTAGTGCATGCAATGATGTCAGGGCATTTATTGCCAACCAGGGGTCATCACATCGGTATTAGTGTCTGATGGTACAGAGTCAGAAGCAAACACAGAAAAATAAGCCAAATCTAACTCTTCATTAATATACCACTCGCCTACATCATTGGCGTGCTATTGACATCGAGCTTATTAATGCTCGTTACAAAAGGATTCAATCCAAAGATATTTTTCTTCTGTCTCTGGCTCGACATCAGCTTCATTACCAGAGTCTAGTTCCTCTGGCTTGGGATTCTCGTATGCTTTCATAGAATCCTGATAAAGGAGAGAACCTGTGAAGTAATTCTCTACCCCCTTGAACGGATGCCTCTCGGCGATCAACGCTCGGAGTTTCCATCTCCGTCAACATACTTCATGACTTGATGGAGAGTAGAGAGGACGATGGAGTTGCGATGAATCCATAGCCATCTCAGCAACAAGTTATATGAAGTGTCGGCGTCAAGAACATAGCACGTCACCTCAGATCTCAGATCCCGGATTTGGCATTTGAGTTTGATCTTTCTCATCGAACGCGTACCATTGGTGTTGAAGCCATAAATGGTAATTTGAGTGGTGCTCAATAGATAAGTGGGGATTCCCAAGTGCTGCATGATCTGGCGGGGCATGATGCTCAACGTGAATTCTAAATCCACCTGAATGCGGCTCACCTCAGATGGTCCGATGTGCCCTGTGAAGTACAGGGGCCTATCATACTTCCCCTTGACCTGCATGTCGTCTGCAGTGAAGGTTATGCAAGGGACATACTGAGAGGCATGGAGGCAATTTTCTTCATCTTCCTTCTCTGGTTTAGACGGAATCCAGGCCATGAAGGCCTCAGCATCAGCTAAAGCTTCTCTTAGAGCTTCCTTTGTTGACTTGAACAGTCTCAGGAACTCATAGAGCGTGATCCTGACCAAGATGTTGGCTAGCTGAGCCAAGACATCAAAGCGATAAGGCGCTGAGGATCCCTCCGCTTTGTCTTTTTGGAAAGGTTTGGCGTACCGAAGCTCTTTTTGCTTCTCCACGGGTTGCTTCGTCCATGGCTTGATTGGCTCTTGGGTCGACTTAGACAGACTTGCCACCACTTTGTCATACTTCAAGTATGACTGTCCTGAACGAGTCCCTGCTAAGAGCGGTGAATTCGGCTCTACATTAAGGACGATTGTTTCCTCTTCAGAATCAGTAAGAGGCGGCATCAGTTTCTGCTTCTCTGGAGAAAGCACACACCACATTATAAGGTGAGGCTTTTGCTTTGCCCCTGGACTTCCGGCTAGTAACAGTAGTCCATTGATGGCCTTCTATATGGTCGAGATGAACCCATATGGCATCTCCTTGAGAAGTAGGAACAGGTACGAGACCTGTCTCCCGCTGGTGGTGTAGATCAGTATTGATCACCCTTATTTCCCCTTTCGGGATGGGAACCACTCCGGCTGGTGTTGGAGGTTGTACCTCGAACTGAAATGATGTCATGTTAGTTGTCACCTTCTTCTGCTCCGGACGGAGCTTGAGCACCTCCGCATCAATCAAAACTTGGAGCATATTTTTGAAGATGTAGCAACTCTTGGTAGGGCGCCCCAGCATCCTGTGTTACAAGCAGTAATTGGGATTAGTCTTCCCTACCTTCTCAGGACGTCTAGCTTCAGAAAGCTTGAGTCTCTTGCTCTTGTTGAGTAACTTGAATAACGAATCAACGTGCTTGTCCTTGAAAGAGTACTACTTGCTGGCGCATGGCTGGCTTGAAGAGCTACCACCTCTAGCCGGTTGGAGCTTTGAGGGAGACTTCGTCTGTCACCAGTGTGTCCTTCCTTTTAACTTGAAAAGACGCTTCCGGCGTGCGCCTCGTCGATTTCTCGGGTCTGGGCTTGCCTTCTTATGCCTCAACCCTGGCGACGATCTCCTCTGCTTGCTCGCCTTCCTGCACCAACTGCTTCTAGGTACGACTCTCAACCACCCCTATCTGAGCTAGAAGTGAGATTTGCAAATTGTGGCGGCATGTTTCCACCCATGTGACGGGTCATACCGCTGGGACAACAGAGTGTCATGTTTAGAAATCTCTTCACAAACGCTTTAATCGACTCTCCTTTCTATTGTCGTCGTCATGAGAGTTGGCATGGTAATCTCCAAATCATCTTCGAAGAAACGGGCGAGGAAAAGCTTCTTCAGATCACCTCAGTTCTTGATAGAACCTTCTGGGAGCTTCATGAACCACTCAAAAGTAACCCCTTTCAGGGTGCCGATACAAACGTGCCAGGATAGCATCATTTGATACTACATTCCCGGTCTGAGACTTGAAGTAGTATATGGGTTTGTTCGGTGACCCCTTGCCGTCGAAGGCCTGTAGGTTCGGAGCTTTGAACTTGGGAGGGTACGGGATAAGATCCCACTTAGCCGGGTACAGCCGGACCACTCTTGCTTCTTGGAAGCCCTTCTGGTTGGCGAGGGCCTCAAGGCGTTGCTCCAATTTGCTCATCCTTTTAAAATGAGTGCTCCCGTTCTCTGAATTACCCTCCTCTCAGATGGAGGCTTGGATGGCTCAGAGTTGGAATGCTATTCATCCTCGATATTCGCAGAAGATGAGCTCTCCCTTTCCTTCCGTTTGCCCTTAGACTTTTTAGGAGTCTTGGTCTTTAGCTTCTTCTTTTTGTCCTCAAGCAATTGCAAAAGCATCTGCTTAAGGGTGCCGATAGATTCTTGTTAAGCAAGAATCATATCGAGTTGCTCTCTCTGAACCTGAGCTTGCTGTTCAAAGTACCTAGCCATTTCTTCATGAGTGTCCGTCATGTACGTGAAGGCTTCTTTCTCTACGGAAGAGTTCGAGACTTGTGATTCCGTGAAGGCAGATTTTGCCTCACTTGCTTCAATGCCCCAGGCTAGGGCACCGTAATCCACTAGGGCTATTGTACCAGTCCCAGTACGGGTATGCCAATACACTCATGGCTCGGTGTCAAACTCGTCGGAGCTGACTATCGGCTGCTTCCCTTTAGTCATGTTTGGTGTAGTGCTTAGACCCACCATGTTTGTAATGACTTCAGGGTACTTCGTGTCAGAAAAGGTTCTCTTCCTGTGGGAGCGACGCCTCTTGTTCGAGCGGAAAGTTGGCGTTGTTGATAACCGATTGAACACCGACTGCTTGCTTGCATGTGAGCTGCAGTGGCATTCAGAGAGCACCGCTGTGATGAGCCATTCACAGCAGCATTATGGAGTAATCTGATGAACACTCTTCTTTGTCAAATAATCTTTTAAATCCGTTGCAATGGGATCGAAGAGATCAGCCTCGAGTCTCTGAGGATGAGGACTTCCCGGTTCAACTCTGACCTTAGCCGTTGAAGAGTGAATGTGAGTCTTGTGCAGTAACTCTGAAACGCAAGGCTCAGAGACGCGGAGCTCGTTCTCTGCAGAGAGACACGGCCCTCGTGTTTTGGCACAAAGACGCAGGTTTCGCGTCTTTGAGAAGAGACGCAGATCTCGCGTTTGCGTTTTGGGACGAAAACACGAATCTCGTGTCTTTGAGAAGAGACGCGGACCTCGCGTTGTTGAACGTCGCGTCTGTGAGGCGAAACGCGAGCCTCGCGTTCAATTACAGAAACGCAGGCCTCATGAGCTCCGCGTTTTGGTACAGAGACGCGGGCCTTGCGTTTTTGTTGGAATACATGAGCCAGGCGCTTTGGCTGGGAAACGCGAGCCTCGCGCTCTAATGCAGAGACGCGGGCGACGCGTTGGGGATCTGAGACGCGAATCTCGCGCTGCTCAGAAGAAACGCGGGCTTGAGTCCCGCGTTCTGTTTTTGCTGAACAGATGGCTCTTTCAGCTTCTTCCATCTGTTGTCAACGTGCCGCGTGTGCGACGCCTTTGTCGACGTTCAACATTCCGGTTATGCTTTACGGGTTATTGGGGACCCCTGGTAACCTGAAGTTGAGAAATCTGGAGAGGAGGGGTATGACGAGATTGGCCCGATCATCGTTGGCCTCGCGGGTCTAGTGAGAGACGTTGACGCGGCGATGTGGCCAAAAATGGCGTTGTTTGCACAGGCCATTCTTAGAGAAGTCTCCAAAGAGACTTAAGAGCGGATCTCTGAGAAGACCCTGCGGTATGGCCGTGCCACTTTGGGGCTCTTGGAGGCAGAAGAGAGAAACTCCTAGTACTTTGTCTGGTCGAATTCCACGACAAGTGACTTGACCGTCTTTCCCATGAAGTTGACATCACCTTGCGCCACAACTTACTCGTCAGTTGAGAAAAGTAGTCCCCAGCGGAGTCGCCATTTCTTGTACGAGTCAGAAAATTAAAAATATGTATTGCAAAATTTTCTTGAACCAATGAAAGATTACAATAATTCCAAAATTCCAATTACAAGAAAGAGGAGGTATTCAAGCTCAAATCTCCTCTTTGTTTAATACCGGGTTCTTTGCGTAGCGGTGGAAAGTGAATCTTGTTTTCCGTTGACCGGGTGAATGTCAAACTTCTTTAGAACTTCTCCTTCGATCACTAATGGAGTAGCATAGCTCCTATCAAATGAAACCTAAAAGAGATTTGGGCAAAACTTGAACACGGCAAGTTTATGTAGAAGAGTTACTCTTTGTAATCCTCTCCTTGGATTCTCTTTCTGTTTTTAGCAGAATATGCCAATACCTCTTCAGCTGAAACCAACCCCTTTTCAATAGCACCTTTAGCTATTTATAGAGGATTCTAGGGGTAAAACTGTCCACTAAAAACCCTCCAAAATGAGAGTTAACTCCCCCTCATTACGTGGGCAGTTATTGACCCAGTAATGAGGGTAGTTACAACTGAGATGTAGGGCTCACTTGCAATTGAAACGCGGGCTTGAGCTCTGCTGGACGCGGGCTTCAAGCCCCACGTTGGCATTGTTATGGTGCTGAGACGCGGGCTTCGAGCCCCGCATCTTGGCATTGCAGTGATGCTGAGATGCGGGCTTCGAGCCCTGCGTCTTGGCACTGCATCAATGACTTTGATCAGCCTTGCGCTAATTGGACTCTGCGTTTGACGACTTGTCTTCAGTGATTTTTAAACAGTCTACAGTACCGTACCCTGTTGGGGTTGGTCTACTTGGATGGCACCAAATCTGCAATCATGGGATCCTGGGATATGATGATCATGAAAAAATAGGTGAATCCCTTTCCCAAATATTTTTTTTAAATCAAATCTGGGTAGGTTGAATAAAGTTTAAAGTACTAGTGGAGATTTAAGCATCAGGTGCTTAATATTACCCTTCCTCACATATTGTTCTCCAGTATGCAAATATTCTTTATTCCTCATATTAAGTTAAGCTTCTTGGGATTTCTTAGAGATTTCTCCAACAGTACATGATATTGTGGGTTTCACGAAGGTCCACGATAAGGAAAAAAACAAAATTAGAAATAAAATTATAGTTCTTAGACCTTTTTTGTTTTCATGTCATGTTTTCATTAACACTTTATTGTGGTTTTCATTTTCATATGATGTTCCGTGTGCATGTTTCCAATGCTACTTGAAAACAAGGTAGCATGGAGTGAGCTAATTATCTACAAACTACAAGATACATATACTCTTTTCTGTGTATAAGTAACTAATATCTGTTGTTCTATACTAATTATATCTCGCATGGTTTAGTGTCTTCTTTATATTGCAGGATTATTTGGTGACATATGGCTGAGCTGTCATAAGAGCTGTAATGAAAGAAGGGGAACCCATTCTTCAGTTCTATTGATCTTGAAATTGTTGGCAGGTTTGTTTGAAGCATCTAGATCCACACTTATTAATTACTGAAATTTGATACTTTAGTTTATGCTGTTCTTATCAGTTATAATTCAGGTTTGGATTTGCTGCTTATTTTTAAATATCTTTGTTCTAAACATTAAGATTTCCATTCTCTGTTCAATTTTTTCCCTTTTTTTCTTTGTCTTGTTTTAAATAAATCAATTATTTGTTTGCAGTAAAACATACTAAATGTGTGTGCATGTGTATTTGTTTGTGTTGACATTTCATCATGAGCACCATCAAAAATCCAAAATTTTCACGTAAACGGCCTCATATTTTCAAAACACTCAGGATCAGCAATAATTTCAACAGAGAACGCAAAATTCACATCTTTTTCATTCGCAAACCCCCACTACCAGCTGAATTCCCACAACATTCACCACAGAACCAAAACAAAACAAAATTAAGGAGGAATTAGCGTGACAAGCAATCCAGAGCCGCATACCAGTCTGGTGAACTCAAAATCGTAACCCTAGGCATCAATTGCCAGTCGAAACCTTAGAATCCCAGTCGAATTCGACACTGAATGAATCAGAAAGAGAGCGAGGGGGGGAGGGAGGGAGAGATCAACAGCACCGGCCATGGTGCCGGCCGCGAGGTACGGGGCGTCGGGGGCGAAGGTCACCCTCTCAGCCTTCATCTCCTCTCTCACTCTCTCCAAAAAAAAAAGTAGAGAATAAACCTAAAGTTAGTTATCTAGCGTTCTACATCTTCATCAAAGTATTCACTATCATCTTCAAAATTAAATTCCTAAACCTAAGATACCTCCAAAAAAGGTGCTAATGAATAATCATTACAAAGTAACTATTTAACCAGTGTTCATCTTCGTCTCATCTTCTCATAGTGCTGCATATGATTCAAAAACATTGTAATTAAGTTGATATTCACTAAAGGCATGTCATGCCAAGTATCCAATCAATATATGAACTGGGCTATCTACGTCACATGAAGAACATAAACATCTGACATTATCTCAATAATGTGAGAGATAAGTCAACTAGCTAAACAAACACTTAGATGTGATAACTAAATAAATTCATTTATAAATTAAGATATATTTGGATCACAACTGTGACATAGACTCAGGCGGGGAGGCGTCGACTTGCTCGACACCACTTTGAGTCATAGAATCAAGTACCCGTCCCCTCGACACCACTTGCTATAAGCTCTGAAAGCCCCCGCCTCACGCGGGGGCTCCTTCCTAATGTTATTGTTCAAACAAAACCAACAGAAAACTCTATCTCAAAAAAGATGATATAAGATAAAGATTTTATTTTATTTTTCAGAATTAGTTAAAACAGGAAATAACATGGTGAAAGCACAGTGCATATATTGGTTGACAAACATACCTCACCCAAATACTTCTGCACAAATTCTGATCCGACAACTCTTATAAAAGCAGCAGTTGTATGATTTGCCACAGCCTTGGCAAGCATGGTTTTCCCAGTGCCTGGTGGACCATAGAGAAGCACACCTCTTGGGGGATCAATTCCAATCTGTTTGTAGAGCTCATGATGTGTAAGAGGTAACTCCACAGCCTCACGGATTTCCTGCTTCTGGATATCACAACCTCCAATATCCTGAGAAACCAGAGGAAAACTGATGTGAAACGGTGAGTGCATGCCATGTAGGGAATCAATGATGTAATCGAACTCGCCATGTTTCATCAAATATTAAGATCTTTAGCAGGAAAGCAATGAAAAACTAACAATATCAAACAGATGAATTTAAAAAAGTATTGCATGGTAGCTTTAAACATTTCTAATCTCAATCGAATTAATAATACCTATATTATACATGATAAGTTCTAAAATCAATAACAAAGCTAAGCTAACACAAGCTGCAGATTCACACATCTCACGATATAGTGGATAGTATGGAATAAAGAATACTTTAGAGATGAGTTAATTGATGCATAATTCAACTAATAATTAAATTGCTTTGAAATAAACTCACAAACAGAGAACTCGCCGTCGTACTCCAAGGAGAATGAAGTTGGTTCGGTCACAGACATGAAGCATCATATAGAACTAATGTGAGCACTGATGAGGTATTGATGTGATACTGATGTAGTTGAGTTTTGCAGAGAGGATTGGCGCCGCTGTGGTACTTTGCCGCTGCTATTGTATTTGTTACGGCTGTTACTACTGCGCTGCTAATGCTTTGCTGCTGCTTTTGCTGCTATTGCACTGTTGCTGCTGTTATTGTGCTGTTGATGATAGGAAAACCAGAACCAGGGAGAGGAGAGGAGAGGAGAGGGGAAAACCAGAACAGAATCAGAACAGAACCAGAGAAAGGAGAATGAGAGAATATAAGTACACAGGGGAACAAACAGAGATTTTTTCTCCCTTCAGTTTCTTCATTCAGTAACTCATCCAGAGAGAGGAGACAAGGGAAGGGCAGGTATAGGGAGAAAGGCAGAGAGTTCAAATTCATTCATTATCATTATCCATCATCTCCAAATACAACAAGAAAACCTACATATAGGTACACACCAATAACTACCCACTATCCATGATGGTTATAACTACCACCACTACTTAGGGCCTGTTTGTTTCGTCGCAAAACGTCGCAAGTCGTAAGTCATAAAATGAGAATAGAAAAAGTGAACTGTAGCAGAGAAAATATATTGTGTTTTACAGTGCTTGGTTGGTAAAGTGAAATTGTAAATGAAAAAGTATATTGTGTTTTACGATGTTTGGTTGGTAAAGTGAAAGTGTGAATGAGAAAGTATGTGTTTTACGGTGTTTAGTTGATAACTTAAAAGTGTAAGTGGAAAAGTTGGCCACAAAATTAACTGAAGCAGTGATTTAAATATTTTAAATACTATTAAATTAAATATACTATTGAAAATTAAATTGTACTAATAAATTTGAGATAAAATATTAATAATTTTAATATTTTAATTATAACAATAATATTAATAAAATATTAGTAAAATTAATAAAAATTTACTAAAATATTAACTAAATAAATAATTATAAAATTTTAAGAAAAATATAAACATTAATAAAATTTTAAGGATACTAATAAAACATAAATATTAAAAAAATCTTAAGAAAAATAATAAAATATAGTTATAATATTAAATATTATAAAATACTTAAGATTATTATAATATTAAATTTTATTATAATAATATTGTAATATTACAAAAATATAAAATAAACAAAGTAAAATATAATTATAAATTTAACAATAAAATATTATTATGATATTGTTATAATGAATTATTACAATATTAACATAATAAAATATTAACATAATTTTAAAGTATATTATAATATTAATAAAGTAATTATTTATATTAAGAAATAAATAAATTAAATATATAATAATTTTATATTAAAGTATATTATTGTTATATTAATAAAATATTAAATCTAAATAAAATATTAAGAAAATTGGTGTAAATATTAATATAATAATAAGGTATTAAATAACAATATTAAATTAAAATAATTAATATTAAATATTAAAACAATATTAAAAATAAAAAAATAAAAATACAAATATAAAATAATTAGATAAGAAATTAAACACTATTAAAAATATTAAATATATTAAAAATATAAATATTTAATAATATTAAATTATATATTGATTATCAAGTAACTGCTTTGGGACTGCAAGTGTACTACAAGTGGAATTTACATGACCACAAAATTAACTGTAGCAATGGCAAGTGAGAAAATGTGAGTGTAAAAGTAAGATTTACATGACCACAAATTTAACTGTAGCAACTGCAAGTGAAAAATGAGAGTTGTATTTTGTAAGTTGTTTTGCAGCGAAACAAACAGCAAAAAATGAAAATGAGTTTTTACGACTTACGATTTTGCAGCCTTTTGCGGGGAAACAAACAGACCCTTAGTACATGTATACAAAAACTAACTACTCGAATACAAACACAAATACCAAACACAGATGCTAAATACACAAGAGGTTCTCATCAATTCTCTCTGGGTGGAAAACAGCTCGACTCCGTCGAGTCAAATGCATAACTGCTCTCATACTGCTATAAGTTTATTTCTCACATCTCAGATTACTAGTCAAGTTGCACCATAAATTCATCATCTAAAATGTTATCAATTTTCTCTGTTGTATAGGACGAATATCAAGAAGGGGAAGTGAAGGACTCTCAAAAATTGGCTCAAGGTAAAGCTCATCCGCCAATGGGTTGTTTATGGAAAATCAAGACTTGTAAACCACTTAATCTTCAATATTGAAAATAGAACTGATGCCAAATCTATAATATAAGTATTATAAGTTAAATTCTTTTAAGATTTTGAGAAGTCCAGCACTACGGGCATGCAAACTTTAACAATTTCTTGGGGAAACCATTTCGAACGAATCCGAACCATCACAAAATTGTCAACACTAAAAGTTTTAAATTCCTTTCCTGATGTCAGATCATAACTTATAGTTAGTGTTGCTTGTTCAAATATATCATTGATTTCCCATGTGTAAAACTTGCATGTGTGAGGCAAAATAAGATGCAGATTCAGATGTTTAGACCTAAAATGCAAACTCAGAACTCTATATTGAATTACAATAGAGAACTTAACTTAGTGTCCATCATTGCTAAAAGAGTCTTCCAAAAAATAGCTAATGAACTCTGACTCCTTATCGGACATTTAAAGTTTTAAACACTTGGATTATCGGATCAACAATATACACGACCTAGATCAAAAGGAGTTATCAGAGGTATGATCCTAAATGTATGTGAAAGTTTACTTGTTTTAACAATGAAGATGAAAAATATGCAAACAGGTAAAGGCAGAGGAAATGCACCCTTAAGTTTAACAGTAATGGAAGAGAAGATGATAATTTGTAAGGCATCATGTTCTCCCATAACTGCATCCTCAAAAAATTTCGATATGGATCTATCATAGATGATAACATCCTTGATCATACCTATATTCTTTGTCACTAGATAACTCCAGAACATATCCTCATAGAAATGAATGTTTATTAGGACAAAGCGTTGTTGCCTGATCTCTAATGACAACTCATCAACTTTCCTTTTGAGATCAATATGCATGGTAGGATCAATCCTATGGTGTGGCAAGTCGGGAAGACCATCTCCTGGGGTTAAATCAATGACGTGTTGGATATCACGCATCGGTTGTAGTCTGTCTGGGAGGTCTTCAAGAAAAACTTTAGCAATCCCCGTAATCACATGGATGAGTTTGGGAGAAATTGGAGTAGTGTCTTTAGGTGGGATATTTGTAAGCTCTGTAGTCACAGAGGTGACTTCAACAAACTTTGTTATCACTGGGGTGGCCTCATGAGGAATTGAGTACTGGACTCCTCAATGTCATCACCCTGGATTTCTCCGTCAGAGACGTAGTCTTCAGGTTCTTCCACCTAGTAAATGAATTCTTCAGAGTCAGACTTTGACACTGTTATAGACAGTTTATCAGTGGCAACTATGAATGAGCTCGGTGAAGGCAGTAGATGAGGAAGGTGTTGATGACTAGGGTAGATAACGACACTAATAGTTGGCAGTAAAGGAGGAAGAGATTTTGAATTTGTAACAGATAGTTCCTTAACTTTAGTTACTTTGAATGGACTTGGACAGTTAAACCGCAACATGCCCATAACCCTGATACTTGTTACCTTAGATTGCAGGATGATAAGAGGTGGACTTGAATGCTTGATCCAACCTACTTATGCAACTCAAAATTTCATCTATCTTTTGGAGGATTTTGGAGTTGGTGTTCGGTACGGAAAGAGATTTGCCGTAAAATTTCCTTGAATCAGTTGAAAGATTACAACAAAACAATATTCCGACTACAAGGGAGGGAGGATGCTTGAGTCTTCCCTTTGTTTAAGGCTGGGTTCTTCGTGTGGCGATGGAGAGTGAATCTTGTTCTCCGTTGACCAGATGACCGTCCTGGACCGTCGGGGGTCTTCTCTTCGGCCGGTAGGGGAGTAACTCAGCTCCGTCTACCAAACTCTCAAAGAGGAGGTAAGCGAAGAGCGGTTAGTACTCAGTAAGCCTGCTGAAGAGTCTTCTCTCTTGTTGGCGTCGTGCTTCTCTCAAAATCTCCGACCTTTGGATTTAATTTGCTCGCCCGACCCTTCTCTGATTCTGGATTCAAGAATGCCCGACCCTTCTCCCTTTGGATTCAATCAATCGACCCTTCCTTCATAGCCAACAGGGCTATTTATAGGGGTCTTAAGGGGTGATCGTGCCCCCTAAAAATGCGCCTGAATGAGGGGCCGTTACCCGCTATACGCGCGGTAACTGACCTCCACGATCTGGGGCGGTTGCAACTGAGACGCGGGCTTTGAACCGACGCGCCTTGATGCTGAGACGCGGGCTTCAGGCCGACGCGCCTTGATGCTGAGACGCGGGTTTTGAACCGAACGCGCCTTGAAGTTGAGACGCGGGCTTCGGGCCGACGCGCCTTGATGCTGAGACGCGGGCTTCAGGCCGACGCGCCTTGATGCTGAGACGCGGGTTTTGAACCGAACGCGCCTTGAAGTTGAGACGCGGGCTTCGGGCCGACGCGCCTTGATGCTGAGACGCGGGCTTCAGTCCCTTGCGTCTAATGTTTAAGACTGCTTCTTTGATGGCTTGCCTGGTTAGTCATTTTTAGACAGCCTACAGAACCCCCTCCAAAGTTTCCGATATTCCGCAGTTGAATGGGACGGATTTCGGAATACTTTGGACTTAAACCGCGTTCGCCTTTGTGACTGGACTGTTGATGCTTCGGGTTTGACCTTATCCGAATTTGGTCTTCGTGAGTGTACTGTTGAACTCTTAGAAGCCATCAGAGTCGATCGTGTTGAGTGTCTAGATACACAGCCTAGACCTCCCCAATTGCTTTTAGTCTGTCACGGGTGCGTTTTTGGCTGGGAGTAGTTGGTTGTCTGTTGGCGCCAGTGTACTGTTGAACTGTCTTGCAGACGCATAAGACTGGACGCAGGCTCCTTTTTGAAAAGCAGAGGCTGCTTTGAAGACGCAGCTTCCATAAAATAGACGCGATGTTTGGCCAGACGCGAACTCCTTAGAGGAGACGCGATCTTCCGAACGCACTCTTGGAAATGCTGACGGGGCATGTCCGGTGCGTTTTCTGGGCGCGGACTCTATGTTGTCATGATTACGCCGCCAGCTGGCCTGGGGAAACGGCGAA
Source organism: Agave tequilana (assembly GCA_038442645.1). NCBI lineage: Eukaryota > Viridiplantae > Streptophyta > Magnoliopsida > Asparagales > Asparagaceae > Agave > Agave tequilana. Next base: position 45,870 of record JAVJIF010009603.1, read on the forward strand.
ATTTCGCCTTTTGGCGCGCGGATCTCGCGGTTCATTAAATGAACTGCTCCACATGTCAATTTTTAACTCGTGGCGAGGTTGCGACGCATGATCTTTGCCACCGGAAATGATTTTGTTACATGCGTCAAGCGACGATTCGCTGCAGCGTCCCTTGGGTCACGCGCCGCGTATCTCTGCGAATCCCTGTGCCTATAAAAGGCAGCAGTTTGGAGAGACTCTTCTTCTTCTCGCGCTTGCTAAGAACTTTAGAAAAACATATTCTCCTCCCTGTTCCTCTGTTTAACCTCGGATCAAATTCGCCATGGCACCAAAGATTAAGCCGACCGCTTCTTCCTCAAAGGCGACCACCACCGAGGCCCGGAGGGGCAGCTCCTCCTCTGCGCAGGACTTCGTCCTCCAAGGTCTCCAAGGTAGTATGCCGTCTAGGCAGAACTTCACCTTTAAGAACTTTAACACAGAGAATGTTTGATTCCCCAGACGCAGTCTTTGGGATGATAACCGGGGCGCGGATTAGACAATCTGACGCCCAAGGACTCTGTACTTCGGGTCCTTCACTTAGAATATTTCTAACTGTGAAGGTCTCTGGACGCAGCTTACAGAACGCAGATTTGATTTTCGCGTTTTGTGTCATCAGGCGCCAATTTGATGAATCTGGCGTCTGAGTCCGGGCAGAGTCAAGTCTTGGCTTGCAGAACGCGGATTTGATCTTCGCGTTCTGTGTCATCAGGCGCCAATTTGATGAATCTGGCGTCTGAGTCCAAGTACTTTGGAATTTCATAAGTATTGGTTTGTAGAACGCGGAATTGATCTTCGCGTTCTGTGTCATCAGGCGCCAATTTGATGAATCTGGCGTCTGAGTCCAAGTACTTTGGAATTTCATAAGTATTGGTTTGTAGAACGCGGAATTGATCTTCGCGTTCTGTGTCATCAGGCGCCAATTTGATGAATCTGGCGTCTGAGTCCAAGTACTTAATTTCATAAGTATTGGTTTGTAGAACGCGGAATTGATCTTCGCGTTCTGTGCTTCCTGACGCAGAGTTGCAGGTCTGGACGCGGATTTGATAATTCCTGCGTCCAGTATCTCTTCTGCGTTTAGATTATAAACACTTAGTATTTCTCTTTGCTTTTGGTAAAGCATCTGACTTAAGTGTTTTTATCTTTTTGCAGCGCCGCAACCTGCTACTTCACTCCCCAAGATACGCCATTTTGGGCATGTAGGTGGTGCTGACCGGAACCTAACCTTTGTGCTGCAAAGGACTGTCCCTGTGACTGCCGACCAATCGCCGGCTCGTGAGAAGAAGCTCTCGAACGTCGATATGAGGACTCTTCGAGTGCTTATGACCGATGCAGCATTCATCACGGATGATGGCATTCAGCTGGAGAAGCCCGCCTTCTTCTTCGGGGATCATATCCACGATGGCGGCCATCGCGTGCACGAAGGGACTTACACATGGCTCCGTCAAATAGGGGGCAGAAGGTTCTTTCTCCCGGCCATGGATAGGATGTACCCTATGTTCTATTACCAGCATATGTCCGTCCCGCGGAAGATGGAGTTTGACCTCGCTCGATATGCTCCTGAGGTTACTCTTGGCGATCTGGGCTCCCACTACCAAGTGCACCGTCATGACGGCCATGACGGGTCGGTTATCGGCCTTTTCCCTGGATCGCGCAAGAGGGAGATCCCGTCTGGAGAGATACCGCACATTGGCACCACCTTCCTCAACATGTTCATGGCAGCGGAGGGTGACTATCCAGTTGCGTTCCGTGCATATGGGTGGATCCATTCCCCAGCGAATTACTGGTGGGGCAGGATGGTTGGCTTTGTCCTTACCGAGCTCGGGGATTTGCTGAAGCGTGTAGGACTGTACTCGGCGGTCAGGGCCGTACAGTGGGGGATCCCTCAAAGTTCTCAAAACTTCTTTGGGATCCTAGAACGTTACAATCCCTTGACGGGGACGTTCTTTACTCCAGTCGGGGAGATGGGCCTTGCCTTACACGAGCTGCACGAGGTCTCAGGACTGGTAACAGGGGACATGCCCTATGAAGAATATGTCCCGACCGCTGTGGAGCTTCGCCACGTGAAGGAGGAGTTTCCCCTCATATACGAGACCTACTGGGAAGTGCTCTGTCACTTCCATATCTGCGGTCAGATCACCAAATGGCGGTCGCAGGGGGTCACGTATCTGTCTTGGGCCAGTTATTTGTTCAACAATGTGAACACCAAAGACCACTTGATCACCCGATTGGCTCCCAGCTCTGATAGGGAGATCGAAGACCGGATTGACCAGGCTCCCGAGAAGTTCTACACCACAGAATCGAACGAAGATGGTTTCGACCCCGACTTGGTTTTTGAAAGCTTCCACCACCAAGCCCGGACTCCTATCTCCGATCGGGCGCTGCTGGCGGGTTTTCTGATGCTGTGGCTAAAGCGTTGTGTGGTGCCCACGCTGCCACATGAAGTTATAGTTGCCGACGTGGTGTACCCGGCGGTGCTTCTGGCCCATGGCAACCCTATAGCTCTTCTCCCGACCGTGGTGGCTGGTATTCAGAGCGGGCTGCGGGCGCTGGCTAAAAGCTTTTGTGAGCCGCCAAAAACTGTGGATTCCGAGGAAAGCCGCTCACGGACGCAGAGGGGAATCCAGTGGTGAAGCATCCCAATCCTCGGGTCGAGCTGCCTTACACATACCTTATGGCCTGGTATGTGATGCACTGCCCCTCTTTGATGACGGCGGTGCGTTGGAAGGAGGACTCCGTCCCCTTCATACAGCGATTGGAGGGTTCAAGGTGGGAAGATCCTTATATATACTACATCCGGAAGCGTCTTTCAGCCCCGGCAAACTATCAGCTCAATCGTTGCCTCCTCCAGATCCCTGGTGCATCCTACGGCGATCTACTTGTCGATTCCGCAGGCCCTGATGATTTCACGAGGTTATCCCAGGGAGCCTTCTGGTGGTTGCTCAATATTCGGCCCGGGTATATGCTTTTTCGACAAGGGACGTCATGCACCATTGAGCCATACATGCCGAATCGCTTCGCTCGACAGTTCGGCTATGACCAGCTCTATATCGGGAATCCAAATGCTTATCTCGCCTTCGAAGGGAACTTGTTCGAGGGTGCTCGGGCCTGGTACTATAGTGTGGCTGGAGGGACAGGAACAACCTTCCGTCTACCTCTCGAAGCGCCCAAGTGCCAGATGAGTCTAAGCTATTGTACTTGGTACTCCCAAGCCGTCCAGACACCAGACTTTCTTCCGGCATCTTCATGTATCGAGAGCATCAATGCAAGCCTCGAGGCAAGGACAGAGTCTGGTAAACCAACGAGACTCGTAGAGCAGTACCGGAAAGCCCGTAAGGAAGGTCGGGAGAAGGACGAGGAGGGAGCCACGAGCTACAGAGCCACGACCGCCAAGGGCAGAGCCACGAGCGAAGAATGAGCCGTCAGTAACGAGGGCGGAGCCATCAGCGACGAGGGAGGAGCCGCAGACGAAGAGGTCTAGGCAGTTGGTGAGTAAGCGTCCTCACCGCTCTACTTCTGTTGTTGAGCCTGCCCCGAAGAAGGTTAAGAGGGACTCGGCGGCTGAAGTCTCTCAATCTGGAGCCATCTCTGCTGGAGTTGAGGCTCCTCCTGAAGATGTCGTTGCCAGAGTTGGCGAATCTCCGGAAGAGGAAGATTTTCCTCTTCCAGTTCGTGCTCCTAGGCCGCACCACGAGCACCGCGAGGCTGTGGAGGAAGGGGAGTTCATCGAGGAATCCGCTGTTGCTGCTGATGTCGCATCTCCAGAGATTGAAGTAATGGGTAATGCAGATGTTGAGATTCCGAGAGTTGCAGCTCAGCTCAAATCACCTTCTGCTCATGAAAGGAGAGATGAGGCACAGCAGTTGGGATCTCCGAGCGTCTTCATCCCCAGTCCTAGAGCCGTTGACCCTAGTCCTACTACTGGAGTGATTGGAGGCAAGGCTCCGATTGTGGATTCTCCTCGCACTGATCTGTCGTCTTCTTCGTTCTCAGGGGCAAGCATGTTTGAGGACGAGGTCGACTATGGTGATGAACCCGCTCCTCCTGATCAAAGCAAGTTCTTCCATATCTCAGAGGAGGAAATGTATGTGGGCGAGTCATCATCTGCACCACCAGTGGCGGCTATTCCTGTTGAAGGTACCCTTTCCACCTCCTGTCCAATTTTTCTTTACATGTTGAAGAAGATGTCTTGACATTCTTCATTTTATATTGCAGGGTCAGCTGGAGAAGCCGAGGCTACAACCTCCTCGCATATTGAGGAGATGGTGGGAGAGTTGACTCGACCACAGGGAATTGAGACCTCCGCTGCTGAGATGCCCTCAGAGGGGGCAGTTGCTGAGACTGGGGAGCCTTCCACTCTGCCAGAGGAGGAAGCCACTACTGAGGTCGAGGAGGCTCGGGTGGAGGCAGGTCCACTCCCAGGAGATTGCACGGCTCAAGTTTCAAATGAAGTTTCTGAGGAAATCGTGCTTGCCACTCCATCATTGGTCGCGGAAGTTCCCGCAGGGATAGCACCTCCGGAAGCACCAGTGGCTGGTTCCGCTTTTGCCGTATCGGCGGTTAGCATGACTTCTGCGCAAAAAGAGCCGGCCTACACCCCTTCTTCCGAGATAGAAAGGGGGTCGGGGAGCGTTCCGGGTGATGACAGCATGGACTTCCTGACGCGCAGTACGGTGCGGCAGTTCTTTGAAGCGATGCGATCGTGCATCGACTTTATCCTTTCTGGGCGTCGTTCTTTTGACTTTGCCCGGAGATTTCTCGGGAATGTGGCCGAGAACATCGAGCTAGTCGGGGGCCTTCCTCTTGCTCAGGCATGTATGCGGGTGGTGGATCAGTTGGAGAGTGACCTGAAAGAGCTGAAGTCTTTAGACGAAGCTGACTCCCTCCACGAAACCCAAGTCATCCTGGATAGCCTCCTTTCTGCCCAAAGGCAAGAGCGACAGGAAGTGGAAGTACAAATTGCCGAAGAGGTCAGCAACCTTGAGCGTTCCCAGGCTGAATGCCAAAGGCTGATTGAAGACTCAGGGGATACTGAGCTTATCATGCAGAACACAGAGCTTGCTATTACCAACGCTCGGGCTGCCATTGCTAAGGCCAAAGCCATGCTAGCTGTCAATGAAGAGAAGCTCGTCGCCCTCCAGAAGAAGCTAGAGGAGCAGAAGGCTGCAAGGGTACGGGCTGAAGAGAGCCAGTCTGTTCATCTCTCCAGATTGGAGACTTTGCGAGCCCAGCTGGCTGAAAAACCCTGCCTATCTGAAGAGGAGCTGCGGGTCCAGGCGATGATGGAGGCTGAGAAGGCACGTCAGCATGAGATGCATCGTCTCAGGGAGCGCATCCGTTCCCTACCAGATCGAGATTTTTAGCCTTCTCCTCCCTTCTTTTTTCTTTTTTTGTAACGCTCAATCTTATTTGTATAAGAGAGCGTTTTTGTATCACTTTCATATTTTTGGATATAAATAAAAGTGACACCCTCCTTTTTACTTCTTTTGTCTCGAACTCTTTGCCTTTGGTTGGACATGTAGGAGCAAGGAAGTCTTTTGATCTTTATCAAAATTATAATCATAATCTTAATAAGTCAAAAGATATGAGGAAAGATCTTGTTTCAAGAACTTTCATGACACTGTCAGAGGTGTAAGCTTAACTTGACAGAGGTGATTTTTGGTGGACCTGCCACTTTGTGGAAGAAAGTGACAGGTGGAGTTCGTACCCCCAGGAAAGATGAACTTTTATCAAGGATTTGTGCTTAACTTGATTTCAGATCAGCTGGGGATGTTGATGGAAACATTGTTTATTGGTGTAATGTTAACCAACAATGCCTCCAAAATGAATTCGATATTCTGTTGGGGAGAATATCAAATGAAACTAGACTCGCGGGGGAATCTAGGGAAGTCCTTACCGTTAGAGGTGTGATATTAACTTAACGGGTTGGAAATAGTCTTGTCAGAAGTGTAATGTTAACTTGACAAGGACACGAGTTAGAGGTGTGATATTAACTTAACTCATCGACATCTCAGTTTTATAAGGAAAACTGAGGGTGTCACTGTCATAGGTGTGATGTTTAACTTAACAGTGAGGGTAATGCTAGAGGTGTAATGTTGAACTTGGCATTAGTCGTTTCGGCTTGAAGAAGTCGAGGAAAGGTCATAGCCATAGGTGTATTGTTGAACTTAGCAATGACTCGGATGCTAGAAGTGTAGTGTTAACTTGGCATCGTTCATTTCAGCTTCGATATGGAAGTCTGAAGAAAGGGTGACTGTCAGAGGTGTAATATTAACTTGACGGGCACCTGATATACTGCTTAGAGGTGTAATGTTAACTTAAACAGTAGTTTGTCAGAGGTGTGATATTAACTTGACAAGAATTGGCTCTTGATAGGAGCAATTTGAGGACCTGTCATTCTATTGATGAGAATTGACAAGTGGAATTTGAAATGCCAGAGGTATAGTGTTAACTTGGCAATTTTGAAGTTTGCTGCTCTATGTAGAGGTAACAAGCGGGGCTTGTACTCGACAAGGAGTATTCATTACCAGAGGTATAGTGTTTAACGTAGTAATGTTTGCATTTTGTGGTCCTACCATTCTATGGATGAGAACTGGTAAGAGATTTTGGAGGAGAGAGTGGAATCAGGTCCACTTAGGATTTTTAGCAAACCCTCAGCTGTCAACGGATTTGAGGTGCCTTTACCAACTACCGTTTGAGTTGGGCTAGTCATGCTATTCCCCTCAGCATGATGAGTTGTCGAGGACTTATGTTGGGCTTAGATGCCAACATTTTCCTCTATCCTTAGCCGTCGAAGGCGTTGGATGTTTGATCAGAGGTGTGGTATTAACTTGATCGGCAGAAGAACACCATTTAGGGATAGTATTTCTTCAGGAATTTGCCATTGATTGGCATCATGAGTGTATCGCCATTAGATGTTATGAGACGATACGATCCATTCGAGTAGACCGACTCTACTACAAATGGTCCTTCCCATTTGGGTTGGAATTTTCCCTTTGTCTTGTGCGTCATGACCATGGGTCTCCGGACGGCTAAGACAAGGTCGCCTTTCTTGAAAGTTCGCGTTTTGACTTTCTTGTTGAAGGTTCTGGTGATGCGAGCTTGATAAAGCTCGATCTGCTGCTGGGCCTGCAGACGCTTGTCGTCTAAGGCCTCCAGTTCTTGGAGTCGCTGTCGATGCTTCTCCTCTGTTGTCATCTCGGCGGTCAGGGCGACGCGTAGAGATGGAATTTGGATTTCCAGTGGGAGGACAGCTTCACATCCGTACACCAAGGAAAATGGCGTGGCTTTAGTTGGGGTTCGCACGGTCGTACGATATGCCCATAAGCATTCACCCAACTTATCGTCCCAGTCTCGTTGACTTTTCGAGACGAATTTCTTGAGAAGCTTGCCAATAGTCTTATTGAAAGCTTCCGCGAGGCCGTTGGCGGGAGGATAGTATGCCGTTGATGACACACTCTGGATTCTGAACTTAGCACAGAATCTCTGGAAAGCCTGGCTGATGAACTGGGGTCCATTGTCATGGACGATCCGCCGAGGCACACCGAAGCGATAGATAACGTGATGTTTCACGAACTTGATCACGTTAGACGATTTTACCTCTTTTAGAGGAACAGCTTCGGCCCACTTGGAGAAGTAATCGGTTATTGCTAGAATGAACCGATGTCCTTTCGACGATGGTGGGCTGATGGGGCCAACCACGTCCATCCCCCACATTTCGAACGGCCAAGTAGAGGTCGGAGAGTGGAGATACCCTGGTGCTTGATGGATGAAATCGCCATGTATTTGACAGGCGTGACATCTCTTAGCGAGGGAGATGGCGTCGACAATCATCTTGGGCCAATAGTAACCCAATCTTTGGAGTCGGTTTGCCAGCTTCGGGCCAGGTTGATGAGCTCCACAAATACCATCGTGGGCTTCTTTCAACACTTCACGGGCTTCTTTTGATGAGAGGCACCGGAGCAGGATCCCGTCATGCGATCGACGGTACAGTGTTCGCGTGATCGCATTATAGTAAAATTTGGGGGCTTTCCTCCGAATGGCGGCCGCCTCTTTGGTGTCTTCAGGCAGGATGCCGTATAAGACATAATCAATATAGGGAAATCGCCAGTCTTTAAGCTCTGGAGCGGTTGACACTTCAAGTGTTTCTTTACCGCGACGATCTCCTGTTGACCCTGGGTAGTCTCCGGGGGAAATTTTTGGACAGTATAGGTCGTGACTATAGACGAATACTTTCTCCATTGCTCCTGCTGGGAGAGCTAGGGAAGCTGCGAGAGATGCGAGGGCATCTGCATGCGCATTTTGGCTTCGCGGCACATGGTCGATGTAGAAGTTTGAAAACTTCTCCGCCATGTGGATTGTCGTGTCGTAGTAGGGTACTAGATCTTCATGTCTGACCTCATACTCTCCGCGAACTTGGCTGACGATGAGTTTGGAGTCACCGTACGCCTCGAGATTTTTAACGCCAATCTCATCGGCGAATTGCATCCCAATCAGGAGAGCGTTGTATTCCGCCACATTGTTGGAACAGGGTTCGGTTAACGAGATAGCCCGGGGGATCACGTAGTTTTGTGGGGAGACGAGTACTACTCCTACCCCCGCTACTGTGTGTCCCTTTGGGCTTGCCCTTGATGCACCATCGAAGAAAAGTTGCCATACTTGTCCTTCGAATGTTGCCTGAGTCAGGCATACTTCAGCGACCTCATCTGGGAGATCCTCATAAAGTTTGGCTGCCCTCGGATCTGGGTGTTCGGCTAAGAAGTCCGCCACCGCTTGTCCTTTAATGGCCTTCTGTGGCAGGAAGTGCATCTCATATTGAGAGAGCAATATAGCCCATTTCGCCAGCCGGCCATTCAATGATGAAGGCTTTGTCATAAGCAACCTCAGGGGGTTGACTTTTGATATGACATTTATAGTTTGGCCTACCAGATAATGTCGCATTTTCTGAATAGCGAACACCAAGGCCAAACACTCCTCGATCGGGTTGTATCGATGTTCGGCCCCGATCATCGTTCTACTGAGGTAGTAGATTGCTTGTTCTCGTCCTTGGTCATCATTTTGAGCTAGTAGAGCTCCCAAAGAATGATCCATCGATCGGACGTACACCAGGAAGGGTTTTCCGGATACCGGAGCTGCAAGTACTGGTGGTTGGGTGAGGTATCGTTTGATCTCCTCGAATGCTTGCTGGCAAGCGTCGTCCCATATGAACGAGACTCCCTTCTTCATCAGCTTAGCGAAGGGTTGGCATCTTCCGGAGAGATTTGAAATAAATCTGCGGATGTATGCCAGTCGTCCCTGCAATCCTCTGAGCTCCCTGAGGCTTCTTGGAGGTTGCATTTCCTGAATGGCGCGAACCTTCTCCGGATCCAAATGAATTCCGGTAGAGGTTACAACAAACCCTAGGAATTTTCCGCTGGCTACCCCCAGGAATGATTTGGTGGGATTCATCTTCAATTGATGAGCCCGCATGATGTCAAAGACCGCTTTTAGGTCCGCTATGTGATCGCCTTTAGTGCGGCTTTTCACCGCGATGTCATCGACATAGCACTCCACCGTTTTGCGTATCTGCTGGTGAAAATGGCATTCATAGTCCTCTGGTATGTTGCCCCTGCATTCTTTAGTCCGAAGGGCATGACGGTGTAGCAGTATACTCCTAGAGGTGTCCTGAAGGAGGTATGCTTTTCGTCGTCAGGGTACATCTTGATTTGATTGTAACCTGAGAATCCGTCCATAAAGGACATTCGCTCGAACCCGCATGTATTGTCAATCATGACATCTGTGATTGGCAACGGGAACTCGTCTTTGGGGCAGGCCTCGTTTAGATCGCGGAAGTCGATGCAGATCCGGATCTTCCCGTTCTTCTTAGCAACGGGGACAATGTTAGCTACCCAGTCGGGATGTTGTTCCTCCCTGATGAAGCCAGAGTCAATGAGCTTTTTGACTTCTGATTGAATGGCTTCCATTACTTCTGGACGAAACCGTCGCTGCTGTTGCTTGACGGGCTTTACATCCGGACTGATGTTGAGGCGGTGCATAGCCACTTGAGGATCGAGTCCAGGCATGTCCTCATAATTCCAGGCGAAGACGTCTATATACTCTTGTATAAGAGATATTAGATCCTTCTTCTCTGATGGTGACAGGCCGTCACTTATGAAGATGGGCTTAAGATTAGCATCATCTCCTAGGTTGATCTGAACAACCTTGTCTTCTGTGGGTGGCTCACGCTGTTCGAAGCGGATATCCCAGAGAGCATTCAGGTGTTTGATCCAGGGGTCTGTATCTGACTGGATCATTTCTTCGTCTTCGTCTTCCAGATGGTTTGTTGAAGCCATGTTTACTGAAAGCCCTTTGAAGATGTTGCCAATACTGACATCTGATTCCCACGATGACGTGTCTGAAGAGTGATCATGGCCTGATGGTTCCTCGGAATCAGGGGCTGACGGGATCGGAGTTGATATATAGCCCAACCCCCTGCGGGTCTGATGATAATAATCAGGTGCTTTCCCTTTTGGCACAAAAGATCGGAGCAACGATCTCCTTCCTTTGCCGAAGTTCAACCCGGGTCCGCTGGCTAGATCATACCCCATACGCTTCATCATCTTGAGCGCTTTTGGTTCATAGTGATTGAACTGCGGGGGCTCTTCTTCGCCTTCTGATTCATCATGGGGTGTTGGTTGAGACGAGCCTCGCCCAAAAAGTATTGGTCTTTGGCCTTTTCGTCTGACTGGAACCATGAATACAGATTCTTGTGCATCACCATCATCCTGGTACGTCCCGAAGGATGATTTTATTGGTACATGCAATGATGTCAAAGCACCCATTGCCGACCATACACCCTCGTCTACGCCGGTACTGGTATCCGACGGTATTGAATCAGACTCACACACAGGAAAGTACGCGAAATCTAAATCTTCATTAATATACCAACCGCCTACATCGTCGGTGGTATCAACATCGAGCTTATTAGTGCTCTTTACAAGTGGTTCTAGCTCCCACATGCACTCTTCTTTTTCGGGCTCGATGTCAGCCTCGTTACCAGAGTCTGGCTCCTCTGGTTGCGGGGTTTCATTATTCTCCTCATATAAGAGGGAATCCGTGAAATAATTCTCGACCCCTTTGAACGGATGCCTTTCGGCAATCAACGTTCGGACCTGTCCGCTCTCGTCAATGTATTTCATGACTTGATGGAGAGTGGAGGGGACGATGGAATTTTGGTGAATCCATGGTCGTCCCAGCAACAGGTTGTAAGACGTGTCAGCGTCAATGACGTAACACGTTACTTCTGATTTGAGGCTCCCGATCCGGCATTTGAGCTTGATCTTCCCCATCGGGCGGGAGCTGTTGGCATTAAACCCATAAATAGTCGTCTGGGTAGGGCTCAGACGATGGGTAGGAATGCCCAGAAATTGCATGACCCGGCGAGGTATGATGCTTAGTGCGGACCCAGGGTCTACCTGAATGCGATTCACCTCGGATGACCCGATATACCCCGTGAAGTATAGGGGTCGGTCATGCTTCCCTTTAACCTGCATGTCATCTTTTGTGAAAGAGATGCAGGGAGCATTTGGGGAGGTGTGGAGGCAATCCTCTACATCTTCCTCCCTCGGTACGTGGGTCAGAAAGGCCTCAGCGTTTGTCAGGGCTTCTTGTAGAGCTTCTCTGGTTGACTTTGATAGCCTCAGGAGCTCATACAAGGTAATGCGTGCTGGGATGTTGGCTAACTGAGCCAGCACATCGAAGCGGTAAGGTGTCGAAGGTGTCGAAGATCCTTCCGCTGCACTTCTTGAAAGAACCCGAGAAAACGAGTTTCTTTCTGTTTCTCCACGGGTGGTTTTGTGGAGGGCTGAGCTGGCTCTACAGCTGGTTGAGGAGGGACCATCGCCTTTTCGCCGTACTGCTTCAAGTACGCCTGCCCTGAACGGGTGCCTGCTGTCGGTTGGTTGGGCTCTGCCGCCAGGACTATTGTTTCCTCTTCTGAGTCGGTCAGCGAAGGAACATCAGCGTCTGCTTCCCGGGAAGAAGCGCAGATCACGTGGCAAGATGATGCCTTCCCCTTGCCTTTGGACTTCCTGTTGGTCACAGTCGTCCATTGTTGCTCGTCGACGAGGTCAGGGTGGACCCACATGATTTCCCCTTGAGGTGTAGGGACGGGTACCAAGCCTTTCTCCTGCTGCTGATGAGGGTCTGTATTGACCACTCTCAATTCTCCTTTCGGGACAGATATCACTCCCACGGGCATCGGAGGTCGTGTCCCAAAGTGGAGCATCGACGTCATGTTGGCCGTCATCTTCTTCTGCTCTGGTCGGAGTTTTAATACCTCCGCGTCAATCAGGGCTTGAAGGACGTCCTTGAAGATGTAGCAGCTCCTGGTAGGGTGCCCGAGCATCCTATGGTACAGGCAGTAGTTGGGATTGTCGGTCTTGCCGACTTCTTCCGGGCGCCTGATTTCAGGGAGCTTCAGTCGATTGCTCTTGTTGAGTAGTTTGAAGAGCGAATCGACGTGTTCCTCCTTGAAGGAATACTGCTTGTTGGGGCGTGGCTGGCTTGAAGAGCCACTTGCCCTGCCTGTTTGAGGTTTGGTGGGAGATTTGGTCTCCGTCGCCAAATTATCCTTCCGTTTGGTTTGGAGGGATGTGTCTGGTGCACGCCTTGTCGACCTCTCTGGCCTGGGCTTGCCTTCTTCCGCTCTGACGCGGGCAACAATCTCCTCAGCCTGTTCACCTTGCTGGACTAATTGTTTCCAGGTGCGGCTTTCAGCAACTCCTATCTGAGCAAGGAGTGAGGTTTGGAGATTGTGGCGACATGTTTCCACCAGGGTGGCCTGGGTCATGCCGCTTGGACATCGGAGTGCCGTGTTCCGAAATCTTTCTACGAAAGACTTAACGGACTCTCCCTTTCGCTGTTTGGTAGCTAAAAGGGTAGGCATTGTGACCTCCGAATCATCTTCAAAGAAGCGTGTTAGAAACAGCTTCTCCAAGTCGCCCCAGTTCTTGATGGAACCTTCCGGGAGCTTCATAAACCATTCAAAGGCCAACCCTTTTAGGGTGCCAATGAACAGTCGCGCCAATATAGCGTCGTTATCTACCACATTCCCAGTTTGGGATTTGAAGTAGTAGATATGCTGGTTGGGTGATCCCTTCCCGTCAAATGCTTGGAGAGTTGGAGCCTTGAACTTAGGAGGGTACGGGACTAAGTCCCACTCGGCCGGATAGGGCCGGACCACTCCAGCTTCTTGGAGATCTTTACGACTGGCAAGGGCGTTGAGTCGTTGCTCCAGTAGGCTCATTCTTTGATCTTGAGCCTTCTCCGAGTCCGGGTTGCTTCCTGCATGCGCTGAAGGCTGGGACACATCTGGAGTAGATCGTCGTGTCCTTTCGGAAGGATCGGAGGGTGGACTTTCTCTCCTTCCCCTTCTTGCTCTTGGCCTTCTAGGAGGAGATCTCTCTCTCTCTTCGAGCAATTTCTCAAGCATGTGCTTGAGACCGTCAATGGTTCTCTGCTGAGAGGAGAGTATTTGCATTTGGTGCTTCTGCATCTGCACTAGATGCTTAGTTGTCTCCTCAGGAGCGTCTTCTTTATCCTCAGGAGCATCTGCCATGTAGGCAAAAACTCCCCTTTCACCGGAAGAGTTCGAATCTTGCGACTTTATCACTACGGAGTGAGAGTCGTCCATCCTAATGCCGCGGGATAAGGCATTATAGTCAATTGGGGGGATGGTCCCTGTCCTGGTACGGGTATGTCGATACACCCCTTCTGTCTCAGAGTTTGACCCCTCTGAATTGACCATTGGTTGTTTTCCCCTGCTTCTGCTTGTCATATATGCAGTAAGCTCCGGGTATTCGACATCAGGGAAGGTTCTCCTTCGGTGGGAGCGTCTTCTTTTGGCTGACGGAGGAATCAGGGTCAGCTGTCTAATCAAAGACGGCTGGTGCACGCCTGATTCGCAATGGCATCCAGAGAGCATCTGGATGAGTTGTTGACAGCAGCAAGAAGAAGTGGCCTGATTGGCACTTCTTTTCCTTGTCAAATAATCCCTCAAATCCGTGGGAGAGGGATTAAATAGACTGGCCTCACAACGTCGAAGACGGGGGGCAGTCGTGTGTTGCGCTGTCTGAACGCAGGTCTCAGAAACGCGGTGGTCACGCTGTTGCGTTCCGCGCGTCTGGCGTCTCTGTTGAGACGAGACGCGGTTCTCGCGTTGTTGTCTGCTGCGTTGGAGCAGAGAGACTTGAGGCGTTACGCGCGTCTGGCGTCTCTGTTGAGACGAGACGCGGTCCTCGCACTGTTGTCTGCTGCGTTGGAGCAGAGAAACTTGGGAGATAGTGGGCTGCTGGGCCCTACGCCTGGGGGCGCATGCGTCCTGCGTTTGATGAGACGCAGAAGCTTCGCTTTGGCGTTTGGCAAGTTGGTCTTCGGCAGACACAACTTGAGGAGTCTCGCGTTTGGGTCGCCAAACGCGGATCTCTCGCACTGGTCGGGGTGCGGGCAAGGCATCAGATTGAACGCCGCGTCCAACCCCAGTCAGAAAACCATCGGTTCCGACCGAGTGTTGACGCGCGCGTCTTCTCAGTCGACGCTCGGCATTCCGATTGCGTCGTGGAGGAGGAGAGAAGCCAACAATTTCCTGGTTTGAAGAACCAGGGATGTTCACCACGCGGGTCTCTTGAGAGACGTTGACGCGGGGTTTCTGCGCGACGCGGTTGGTCGCAGCAGTAGTTGTGCCGGGGACCACGCGGGCCTTCTGGGAGGCGTTGGCGCGTGGGTTCTGTGCGTCGCGGTTGATCGCAGCAGAGGCGTTGGATGTCACGCGGGCCTTCGGGGAGGCGTTGACGCGTAAGCCGGACGCAGCACAGTGGGTGACAGCAGCGTCCGATAGAGCCACAGATAGGGCTTCGGGAAGCTGTCCACTCGAGACCCTGCGGCAGACGCGGGTCTTTGGGCTCTTGGAGCCAGAAGAGAGAAACTCTTCGTACTTCGCCTGGTCGAACTCAACGACGAGTGATTCGACCATCTTCCCCTTACGGAGAACGTCATCCTGCACCACGATGTGCTCATCGGTCACGAATGTATTCCCCAGCGGAGTCGCCATCTCTTGTTCGGTACGGAAAGAGATTTGCCGTAAAATTTCCTTGAATCAGTTGAAAGATTACAACAAAACAATATTCCGACTACAAGGGAGGGAGGATGCTTGAGTCTTCCCTTTGTTTAAGGCTGGGTTCTTCGTGTGGCGATGGAGAGTGAATCTTGTTCTCCGTTGACCAGATGACCGTCCTGGACCGTCGGGGGTCTTCTCTTCGGCCGGTAGGGGAGTAACTCAGCTCCGTCTACCAAACTCTCAAAGAGGAGGTAAGCGAAGAGCGGTTAGTACTCAGTAAGCCTGCTGAAGAGTCTTCTCTCTTGTTGGCGTCGTGCTTCTCTCAAAATCTCCGACCTTTGGATTTAATTTGCTCGCCCGACCCTTCTCTGATTCTGGATTCAAGAATGCCCGACCCTTCTCCCTTTGGATTCAATCAATCGACCCTTCCTTCATAGCCAACAGGGCTATTTATAGGGGTCTTAAGGGGTGATCGTGCCCCCTAAAAATGCGCCTGAATGAGGGGCCGTTACCCGCTATACGCGCGGTAACTGACCTCCACGATCTGGGGCGGTTGCAACTGAGACGCGGGCTTTGAACCGACGCGCCTTGATGCTGAGACGCGGGCTTCAGGCCGACGCGCCTTGATGCTGAGACGCGGGTTTTGAACCGAACGCGCCTTGAAGTTGAGACGCGGGCTTCGGGCCGACGCGCCTTGATGCTGAGACGCGGGCTTCAGGCCGACGCGCCTTGATGCTGAGACGCGGGTTTTGAACCGAACGCGCCTTGAAGTTGAGACGCGGGCTTCGGGCCGACGCGCCTTGATGCTGAGACGCGGGCTTCAGTCCCTTGCGTCTAATGTTTAAGACTGCTTCTTTGATGGCTTGCCTGGTTAGTCATTTTTAGACAGCCTACAGTTGGTGCCCATATTGATGATTTTACATGCAATGACACATTTCTAACATCTATTGAATGCATCCTAGCACATACATGATTGAAATTTCGAGCCTAAAACCATGCTCTGATACCAAACTGATGTGAAACGGTGAGTGTGTGTCATGTAGGGAATCAGTGAGGTAATCAAACTCACCACATTTCATCAAATACTAAGATCATTGGCATGAAAGCAATGAAAAACTAACAATGTCAAACAGATGAATTTTACAAAGTATTGCATGCTAGCTTTAAACATTTCTAATCTCAATCGAATTAACAATACCTATATTATACACAATAAGTTCTAAAATCAATATCAAAGCTAGGCAAACACAAGTTGCAGATTCACACATCTCACGATATAGTGGATAGCATGGAATAAAGATAATACTTTAGAGATGAGTTAACTGATGCATAATTCAACTAATAATTAGATTGCTTTGAAATAAACTCACAAACAGAGAACTCGCTGTCGTACTTCAAGGATAATGAAGTTGGTTCGGTCACAGACATGAAGCATCATGTAGAACTAATGCGAGCACTGATTAGATGTTGATGTGATACTGGTATAGTTAAGTTTTGCATTGAGGATTGGCGCTGCTGTGGTACTTTACCGCTGCTACTGTTGTTGTTACGGCTGTTACTACTGCGTTGATGCTGCGTTGCTGCTTCTTCTGCTGCTATTGCACATTTGCACTGCTGCTGCTGTTACTGTGCTACTGCTGATGGGAAAACCAGAAACAGAGAGAGGAGAGGAGAGGAGAGGGGAAAACCAAAACCAGAACAGAACTAGAGAGAGGAGAGGGGAGGGGAAAACCAGAACTAGAACAAAACTAGATCAGAACCAGAACAGAACCAGAGAAAGGAGAATGAGAGAATATAAGTACACGGGAGCAAACAGAGATTTTTTTTCCCTTCAGTTTCTTCATTCAATAACTCATCCAGAGGAGACAAGGGAGGGGCAAGCATAGAGAGAAAGCCAGAGAGTTCAAATTCATTCATTATCATTATCCATCATCTCCAAATACAACAAGATAGCCTATATATAGGTACACACCAATAACTACCCACTATCCATGATGGTTTTAACTACCACCACTACTTAGTACAAGTACACAAATACTAACTACTCAAATACAAACACAAATACCAAATACAAATGCTAAATACATAAGAGGTTCTCATCAAAAACCCAAGTAAGCACCTCGTTAGAAATACAATTATGATTGCCAGTAAAAGATTTTACAACTGAACAAGCATCAAACAAGATGGACGAAGTATGGCGTGCAAATATACAGGTTTTGTCAACAAAATACTACATTAAATACAGGTTTTGTTAACAAAATACTACATTAAATGATAAATTTCTCACATTTACCACCAGGCAAACCAAAAAAAGAAAAGAACCAACATATAATTAACAGGAACTTTAGATTATATTGTAGGAAAGATTAGCTAGTAATTAGTAGTAAGCATCAAAACTATCAAAGATGTTTCGACGTTAAAGTCCTTGGCAAGGCAGAAGGGGAAAAACAAATAAAGATCAGAAGAGTACAATTCAGGATACAATATAGCATTGGATAAAGACCAATATAATGTCATGACAGCGAGCCCACTAAAGTTGATGTTGTCAAGAATACACTTGAAACCCACATGACCTAGAAGAGGAAACCTCTATTGGAGTCCTGAATCTAAAGATATTTAATCTACCATCTTTCCTAGTATTCCATGTGGGACTAAACCATATCATACCACCCACTTGTCTACTCAATGGATGCAAGACACCTAATCTAACACATCTCAACTTATCAACCATTTCCGATTATTATCTATTATCCATTGATAAAAGAGTCATATTGCATCCCATCCCTCATATTTGCATAGAAATAATAGTTATCCAATGATTCCAGTGCCACATTAGATTACAAACACTTAACATCTTATGAGCACAATTTGTCATTTCTACTGTACAGCACATGTGACTCCTTCATATGTTACAACTATGTTTTTGATCGATCAGTCATTTACTCCATTTGGAAACCTCATGCAAAAGCGTCATCTGTGTTTAAGATTATCTTAGATTATAAAATGCCAAATAACACATGTTCATAGAAACCAATTGCAGCAACACAAATGTGATTCAATGGACAGAAATGCAGGAGGAAACTAATAGACAGACCTTATTTTTAAGGTAGTCAAGTTCTCTCAGCATGCTAGCATAAGCAGAATATGAATAATATGGTCTTTCAATAAAATGCTAATTACAGGAAATTAGAGAAAGCTCTCTAAGGAGCATTGCAGACAGTGAACAGTTAACTTTAGATACAAAAGATGATATAATTTAGACTATTTTCTTTATAGTACAGAAAAATTGAAAAACATAACAAAAGCAAAAAATAATTTTCCACAGGTAGGCACAATACTCGAATCCTATAAAAAGTAGACCAAAAATACTGGTTTTTTTAGGGTTCCACAGCTGTAAATTCATCAACATCATGGCGTATGGCCCTAGATTTTGGAAACATTAGGAAAAAAAATAAGTAATAAAAATTAGAAAGAACAAAGATTAGGTTTCTCCCTTTCTTTCACCACAAGGAAATTAGACTAAAAGTACCAACTTTTTTACATACCCGGTTATCAATTTCTTCATCCCTAAGCTCCAGATTTCTCAAACCCTAATCGATAACAAAACATAACTCCAAATTCTGCTCATGTAAAACCCTGGATTTCTCAAGCCCTAATCAACAACCAATCCCTAAGCAACAAAACAATACTTTTTGCAGTAAACCCAACAATTCCGTTCCTACGGAAACCCTAGATCTCTCAAAACCCTGAATCAACCAGAAAGCCCCAAAATCTCAAGCAAAAAGCTTAGGGTTTCGAATCAAACTCACATTATAAGTCACGTCAGGCTTCTCGCTCTGGCTCAGCAGCGAGATACTCGAATCGGCCTCGGGCGGCAGCACATCAACCAAGGCGTTCGAGTGCCGGTGCAGCGCCACCGAGGCGCTCGGCTTCAGGAGCTCCCGGTTGATCGTGCTGAGGATCCTGACGTAGTAATTCGAGCCGGTGGTGGATCCGACGATGCCGTTGTTCTGATCGACCATCTCCATGAACTGGCCGATGACGAGGGGGACGGACTGGATCCGCTTGACCTCCTCCTGGGCTCGGAGGTGCTCGCGCTTGAGGTTCTTGAGCTCGTCTTTGACGTACTCCTCCTGGATGTCGATGAACTCGATCTGACGCTGGAGGGATTTGAGGAGGGAATAGAGGTCGTCATCGGAGGACAGGAAGGAGGAGGAGGGGCTGGCGGAGATGGCGGGAAAAGACGGCGGGGGAGAGGACAGCGAGGGCTTCGGGTCGAGAACCATGGCGGAGCCCGCCATGAGAGAGAGTTAGAGAGGTTGCTGGGAGAAAGAGGGTTTGGTTTAGTGTTTTATATGGAGCAATTTTGAAACAAAATCCATTTTTAAAAAAAATAATAACAATCGACCCCTAGGCCCTGATACCACATACTCGTTCCTTCTATCAAACGCAATGTATAAGGGTGGCCACCGAGGCGGGTCGACCCGCCCCGACCCGTACGGTGCGACTCGTCGGAGTCGCACAGACGGGTTGACTTGACGGGTCAACCCGTACGGGTTGACCCGTCCCGTGGTCACGGGACGAATCTGATTCGTCCCGTGACGAATCACGGGACGAGTCGGGTCGGGGAAAATTTCCCCGACCCCCCTTCTTATTATTATTTTTTTTTTTAGTCCAATAATTTTTAAGAACGTTAAAGGGGAAAATATTCTGCGCCCCCTATATTAAAAAATTTTTGTTTTAAACCCTCAACGGCTCAAAAATGAGCCGTTGGCCCATTAAAAAAATAAAAAAAATAAAAACCCTAACCTCTAATCCTCTATAAATACCCTCTACCCTCATTCATTTTCATCTCACATTCTCACTTTATCTCAACTCTCTCTCTTCTATTTTCATCCTCTAATTCACTCTTATTCTCTTACAATTACAAATCTCTACCAACTTTCAATCTAGTCTAATGGAGCCCAACTGGAGTACTGACGGTTCCTCATCCGAAGCCGGTGGTAGCTCTTCATCAACACACAATCCGTCAGCTGCCGCACCTTACACCGATGTTGGCGGTAGCTCATCGTCAGCATATACCGCTTACCCACCATACAGCTATGCTCCACCAACATCCGCATTTGCTCCCTATCACAGTTCGTCAAGCTATGCATTTGACTACAGTGGTTTTGCACCATATACACATGATGCATATGCCAGCGATAATGGTACAGGTCGGCATTCTATTTCCTTCCCTCCTCAATATACCTCATATTCTCAACTTTTAATGTCAACATCACCAATGCACGCACAATCTCTGGCTCCTTTTTTACTGAAACACAAGAATAACACGATACACAACCAACACAGCATGACACTATAGTTCCAGAAACACAACAACCTGAACCAACTAGCACAAGCACAAGCACAACCACTAAAGAAAGAGCCAAAACTTCTGCAGTGTGGAACCATTTTGTCTTAAAAATTGTTGAAGGTAGAAGAAAGGCAGAATGTAAGTACTGTCATCAACTATTTGATCATAAAGAAGGATACGGTACAGGTGTTCTTAATAAACACTATGAAAAAAAGCATGCTAAAAGTCACGATTTACCACCACAACAAGCACAAATATTAGCTGATTCAGGCACACTCTCCACTTGGAGATATAAGCCTGAAGTAAATAAACATAAGTTAGCTGAATTTATTGTTCGAGCAGAACTTCCATTTTCTTTTACTGAATCAGATGCATTAGTTGATTATCTTAATCTTTTTTTGCTCCTGATTATAAGAGAATTAGCAGACAAACTATAACTAGAGAAATTGAAGATTTATTTGTAAATAGAAAAAATATTTTGAAGGCTCTTTTTACTAGTGATGCTAGAAAAATTTCATTAACTTCCGATATATGGGAAGCTCTTAATCTTATTCATTATTTATGTGTTACTGCTCACTTTATTGATGAAAATTGGATTTTACAAAAACGTATTTTATCATTTTCTAAATTTTCTGAGAAACATTCTGCTACAAATGTAGCAAATTCAATTTTTCTTGCTTGTAGAAATTATGGTATAGAAAATAAAATATTTTCTATTTCTTTTGATAATGCAAGTGAAAATACTGCTTCAATAAGACAATTGAAAACGATATTAGATCCAATTTTAAATGGTAAACTTTTCATGTTAGATGTGTTTGCCATATATTGAATTTATGTGTACAAGATGGTCTAAAACTCTTAGACAAATATATTTATAAAGTTAAAGAAATTATTTTACATATAAAACACAGTGGACCTAGGAGACAGTCTTTTAAAGGTTACTGCCGACAATGTGGACTAAAGGAAAAACTGCTCCAAGCAGATGTGAAAACTCGTTAGAATTCAAGCTACTATATGATTAAAGATTGCATTCCTTTTAAACAAGCAATTCAATTTTTTACAATAAATGAATGTTCATCTCTTTATATTAGCGATGAAGAGTGAAAATTATATGAAATTTTTGTACTTTTCTAGAAAATTTGACACTGCCACAAAAGCACTTTCTGGTACGTATTATCCCACATGTAACTTAGTTTTTTATAATCTTAATGAAATTGCTCAAGTATTTGCTGCATATAGAGATGATGATAGTCTTGAAGAGGCTATACATGATATGGAAAATTTTCGAAAATATTTTGAAAATATGCCTTTTTTATTTTACTTAGCTGCAATTATGGATCCTAGAATTAAAATAGATAATTTAAAACTTTTATTATCTAATTTTATTTTATGTTTAAATTATGAACAAGATGTAGATAAATTACTTTTAGAAATTAGATCTCTTTTAGAAGAAATGTACTCATTGTACAGAGATGAGTTATTTCCACCTTCTTCTTCTGAATTTAGGGCACCTACACCATCACAAACTTCTTCTAGTAGTCTAGGCAAAAGATTATCTGATTTAAAAGTATACTTTCCTCTAATACTAGAAAGAAACACTCTTCTGGAGCAGGTTCATTTGATGAACTTAATTTATATTTGAACACAATGCCTGCTGAAATAAATGAAAATGATGATGAACCATGGGAAACATTTGATGTTTTGTCGTGGTGGAAAGAACAGAGAAAACAATTTCCTGTTCTTTCTACCATGGCCCGAGATATACTAACACCTCCGGCCTCTACAGTAGCGTCCGAGAGCGCGTTTTCTGCAGGTGGTAGAGTTTTGACACCCTGGAGGAGCAGGCTGACGCCGAAACACTTGGAGATGGCGGTTTGCTTAAAGGACTGGTTCGATGCAGAAAGACGCACACAAGGAAAAGTTATTCTGGATGAAGAATTTGAACAAGACGAGGATGACGAATAGAGAACCACCAGAGTTTTTTATATACATTGTATGAGATGAGCACCAGAGTTTTGTTATGTATACGAGATGAGTTTTATGTACATTGTATATGTGATGAGCAATGTATATGATTTTTTCATATTAATAAAATAATTGCCTTACAAAAAAATTGTAATTAGTGAAAATCAATTCTATTTTTTTTATAATTTTAGAAAAATTTTAAAATTTTTCCTCTTTTTTCCCTAGTTTTTCCTATTTTTTCCTATTTTCTTTTTAACTTTAAATTTTAAAAATTATGAATTATCGAATTAAAAAAAAATAGGCGAGACGGGTCCAACCCGTCTCGCCGAATCCGGTAACGAATCGGGTCAGGAGACCCGATTCGTTACGCGGGATTTCAACCCGTCCCGTTTAACCCGTGACGAGACGGGTCCAACCCGTCTCGTCCGGGATTCGTTTGCCAGACGGGACGAATCAACCCGATTCGTCCCGTTGGCCACCCCTAGCAATGTAAGTGATTAGCAGAAGGAAGCTCTCTCAAAAGTATTTCAAAAATTAATTTCTGGCACGCTGTGTTGGCTCCATATTAGTAGCGAGGTATTTCGTCCAGCCAGCATGACGCTCACACTAGTGGAGGTCGATTTTTCTTCGTCCGGAGTTGACAATCTCGGATTAATATTATATTTTTCCCGTCTATTCTTTGTTCGGTGGTTGACAACCTTGAACAAAGAGAATAATTTTTTTCAGTTATTTTCCTATGTGCGGAGTTGACAACCCCGAAGAAAGAGATTTAATTTTTTTCATATTTTTCCCTTTGTCCGGTTGCCAATCTTGGACAAAGAGAATAAAAAAAAAATTTCTTTCCTCTCATCCTCTTTCTCTCACCCTCTCTTCCTCTCCTCCTGTAACGCCCCGATCCCAAGGATACGGAGACGTTATGGCGACGTACATACGCGAGGTGAAAACAACCTCACGCGTACGTTAAGCCTCAGTACAGTACAATACCTCCATATAGATATGAGGTCCAGCATGAAAGCAGTACAAGAATACCTGCAGAAAGAGGTCAGCGATCATAACAGATATGAAAACAAGGATAAATAAGATAACAGAAATAAAACACTAAAATACCTATGAATAGTCCTGATGCGGAATCTCCCATGTGACTCCAAGGCACTCTCTGCTACTGCGAGAACTCGGATCTCCAATCTGGGCATGCAAACCCAGGGTCGTCAGAAAGCGACCTAGTGAGTGGTAAAATGAAGAAGGCAGGAATATACTATAATAATACAAGCACGATAATAAGGTATAAGATATGATGTGGTAACAGTAATAAGCAGTAAAATAAAAATATGTAATCATCGGGTCGTGTCTCTAATCGTGTCCAGGTTATATCATAAATAATATTGTCTAGTAGTGACGTAATAGATATGAATTTGCTAGTGGTGACGTAAAAGTAGTGAACGTGGACTGATGTAAATGGACATGCAGGTGGGCATATGCAATATGAACATGCTACTGTGTTGTGTCTAAATAGCGTATAAGCAATGCAAACAGAATATATGTGATGCAAGGTGTACATGTGCATGAGTAGTATGCCACCATAGGTATCAGGTAGTGTAGCAAAATCTACAGGTAACATGATAGCGGATACGATAACATGAACAGGAACAGTAACAAGTAAGCAAGATCACAGTGAACATGATAGCAGACAAAATAACAGGAACAGTAACAAGTTAGTATACATGTATCAGGCAAGTCATGTGATTGACACAATAGTAGAAATCAGTACCACCTGATATTTTAATCAATCTCTTCCAGTGTCCCATACCACTGGCAGTTCATACTGGAGCACGCACTCCAGTCGAACCCATCCGGACATGACCTATGGGTACCATTATCCAGACGAGAGAGTGACCAAATAACAAGTGTTCTCAACGACACTATTGTGTATACTGTTTTATTATGTTAATTGGAAACCCATGGTCGAGGAGTTCTTATCGGGTGGATGTATCCCGTGCATACCCGGATCACGGCCTTAAACGGACCCCTGGCTGCTGAGACCAGGGCCCTCCGCTAAGAGGGGAGCACGAATCAAGTAACGGGAGCTCATGGAGCTAGTGGTAGGTAGCACTACCGTCCCCTGCAGTGGGACTAACAATATGGATCCAGTACATCACCCGATAAGATCTAATCAACCGTCAAGTCTCCCCCATACCCGAGTTAACTTTATGATCTGATATGTCAAATATACAATGTAACAAGTACCATTATAATATGTGATACGGGTAACTTGATAACTGGACCAGGGCTCTGTTAATAGCATAGAACAATATAACGGGAATGAGGAACAATATAACGGGATCAATATAACGGGAACAATATAACGGGAAACGGGATCAATAGATGTGGAAGTCCACATATAGCATATCAACAGCTCTCAAGTCCAGTATCGGGAATATCCATATCAATAACAGGAAACAATCATGTAACATGAATACAGGAACATGGATCAATAATACATGTAATAAGCACGGTGATCCATATGACAAGAAGATAGAAACAACACAAACATGTGCAACTGTAATATGTAAGCATGATATAAATGTGTCTGATGATTATGCTAATATGAAATGCAGTAGTCCGTGCAGTGATATGGATAACAATACGTTTCATAACGGTATTTTGTGAAGTGGTGCCGCTACGTATCGGTGGGTTATGCCTACGAAGTAACAAGTGTGTCGTGTCATAGTATCTATGTAACATGCACAGGTAATAACAATGGTCAGGGTCTACTATCATGTACAGTGAACTACAGTATCCGTGTAGTCATAAGCCTGGGTAGCACTAATATATGTAGGAACAGTGGTCGACAGTGTCTTATCGTAACGGTGTCTAGCATGCATGTCCAGTGACAGTGTTGTGTCATAGCGTATCTGTGGAACCGTAAGCAGGTAACGTTACTGTGATACGATACATGACATGATAGTGTCCAAACATATGGTGACATAGTGTGCCGGATGTCAGTGGTCCATGAACATGACCTAATAGGTATCCAGTGTTACACTCTACGTCTATTACGTATCCGACATATTTAAGTACAGTGTTTATTACAATGTTTTAATATGGTGTACCAATTAGGATTTACCGGTAATTAATAAGGCAATCAAGTTCAATTAATAGACTAAAAAGATAATTTATAAAATAAAAACACTCACAAACTGGCTACAGGACTGTAACTCTCGTTCCCACGATCGCAACGAATCCAGAATCGTCCCAATCGGAGTCCGTATGCTCCCGATATCGCCCGAACGCTAAAAATAATAAAATGGGGTTAAATATGCAATTAACAATAATTCAAATGCAATTACTAAAATGTTACAAGGGGTTTTCTGACAAATTACCTTTATTGAATTTGGATGCGGGTAGACGGGTTAACGGGTCGGGTTTGGATCTGCGACCCAAACCCACAACTAGAATTAATGGGTAAGGGTTATGGGTTAACGGGTTTCAAGCCAACCCGTTGTTAACCCAATAGGGTTATTGGGTTCGGGTTTCACCCGAACCCAATAACTCATCACAGAGCAGCAGCAGCAGCGCTTGCTGCTGCTGCCGCGCGAGCAGGCCGGCCGGCCCTGCTGGCCGGCGGCGGCTTGGTCGCCGGCGACGGTCATAGAGAGAAGGAGAGGGAGAGAAAGAGATGGAGAGAGAGAGAGAGAGAGAAAGGAACAGGAAAAGAAGAAAAGTAAAGAAAGAAGAAGCAGAAGGAGAACAGGAAAGAAGAAAAAGAAGGAGAAGAAGAAGGAGGAAAAATAGGAGAAGGGCGGCGCCCTGGCCGGCGGCGCTTGGCCGGCGGCGTGGTGGCGCCGGCCACCTCTGGCCGCAGGCGCGGGTCGGGGCCTGAAACAGAGAAGGGGAAAAGAAAGAGTGAGGGGGGAAGAGAGAGAGAGAGAGAGAGAGTGAGGAGAGAGAGAGAGGATTTTTGTATGAATGAGAAAGAGGGAGAGAGAGGGAGATTTTTAAATGATGGGGAGAGAGAAGAGGCGGTGGGAATGGCGGTTGGAGAGAAGTCGCTGGAAAGAAGAAGAAGGGAAAGAAAAATAAAAAGAAAAGAAAAGAATATAAATGATTAAAATATTATTATTTCGGCCCAAAAGTCGACTAGTTCCGAACGGTGCCCAAAAATTACAGAAAATAGGAAATATTATCCTGAGACGTAATATGAAAACAGTTTATCAAAACTCAATCCGGTTTGTAAATTAAAAATTCTGAAAGATGTCACCGATATTGGGCGACACCGGTTTGGCCGGATTTTTGATAAATTCAGAAAAATTCACAAA
Source organism: Agave tequilana (assembly GCA_038442645.1). Lineage (NCBI taxonomy): Eukaryota > Viridiplantae > Streptophyta > Magnoliopsida > Asparagales > Asparagaceae > Agave > Agave tequilana. Next base: position 72,616 of record JAVJIF010009603.1, read on the forward strand.
AATACCCTAAGGTAGATAATATGATTCTAAGACACATGGTGAAAGCGAATTCTCAAAATTCTATACCGTTTGTGAAAGAAAAATCGTAAGGCCGGTTATCGGTATCGGTCGACACCGACAACGGAGATTTTCCAAAATAATCCAGAAAATCCTGAAAATTTAAAATATTAGAAAATTATTTTTAAAACTGAAATCGGCTCAATCGGACTACTACGGAGGTCAAATCAATTTTGTACGTCGTATCGCGTACCGATACGGTAATACGTACACCGGGGAGCAGGGGGTTACATTTCTCCCCACCTTACAAAAAATTGCGTCCTCGCAATTTCAATCAGGTGTGAGAACAAGATTTTCAACCCCAAAGCCGAAATGTAACGGGTCCACGACACTTCCGCTACGCACTCTGATATCTATAAGGAACTCGGGATGGAGAAGTAATGTAGTGAACTACAACTCACAGAGTGAAATCAATAGGATGAAGAGAAAGTACGAAGAAAATCAAATAGTCTGAGTGAGAACTGTATTGAGGAAGATAACAGAGTCAAGGAAACGAATGGGCAAGGACATGGTATTCTTGTACTCGTTGCTGGAATCCCCAAATTAAGATACAGATCAGTTAATCTGAACCTGACTATACCGTTGGTAAGAGCCCAAGCATTGACTCAGATGGTTACCCACACCAGGTGTGAACCTAGGCTCTGATACCACTATGTAACGCCCCGATCCCAAGGATACGGAGACGTTATGGCGACGTACATACGCGAGGTGAAAACAACCTCACGCGTACGTTAAGCCTCAGTACAGTACAATACCTCCATATAGATATGAGGTCCAGCATGAAAGCAGTACAAGAATACCTGCAGAAAGAGGTCAGCGATCATAACAGATATGAAAACAAGGATAAATAAGATAACAGAAATAAAACACTAAAATACCTATGAATAGTCCTGATGCGGAATCTCCCATGTGACTCCAAGGCACTCTCTGCTACTCCGAGAACTCGGATCTCCAATCTGGGCATGCAAACCCAGGGTCGTCAGAAAGCGACCTAGTGAGTGGTAAAATGAAGAAGGCAGGAATATACTATAATAATACAAGCACGATAATAAGGTATAAGATATGATGTGGTAACAGTAATAAGCAGTAGACAAATAAAAATATGTAATCATCGGGTCATGTCTCTAATCGTGTCCAGGTTATATCATAAATAATATTGTCTAGTAGTGACGTAATAGATATGAATTTGCTAGTGGTGACGTAAAAGTAGTGAACGTGGAGTGATGTAAATGGACATGCAGGTGGGCATATGCAATATGAACATGCTACTATGTTGTGTCTAAATAGCGTATAAGCAATGCAAAACAGAATATATGTGATGCAAGGTGTACATGTGCATGAGTAGTATGCCACCATAGGTATCAGGTAGTGTAGCAAAATCTACAGGTAACATGATAGCGGATACGATAACATGAACAGGAACAGTAACAAGTAAGCAAGATCACAGTGAACATGATAGCAGACAAAATAACAGAAACAGTAACAAGTTAGTATACATGTATCAGGCAAGTCATGTGATTGACACAATAGTAGAAATCAGTACCACCTGATATTTTAATCAATCTCTTCCAGTGTCCCATACCACTGGCAGTTCATACTGGAGCCCGCACTCCAGTCGAACCCATCCGGACATGGCCTACGGGTACCATTATCCAGACGAGAGAGTGACCAAATAACAAGTGTTCTCAACGTCACTATTGTATATACTGTTTTATTATGTTAATTGAAAACCCATGGTCGAGGAGTTCTTATCGGGTGGATGTATCCCGTGCATACCCGGGATCACGGCCTTAAACGGACCCCTGGCTGCTGAGACCAGGGCCCTCCGCTAAGAGGGGAGCACGAATCAAGTAACGGGAGCTCATGGAGCTAGTGGTAGGTAGCACTACCGTCCCCTGCAGTGGGACTAACAATATGGATCCAGTACATCACCCGATAAGATCTAATCAACCGTCAAGTCTCCCCATACCCGAGTTAACTTTATGATCTGATATGTCAAATATACAATGTAACAAGTACCATTACAATATGTGATACGGGTAACATGATAACTGGACCAGGGCTCTGTTGATAGCATAGAACAATATAACGGGAATGAGGAACAATATAACGGGATCAATATAACGGGAACAATATAACGGGAAACGGGATCAATAGATGTGGAAGTCCACATATAGCATATCAACAGCTCTCAAGTCCAGTATCGGGAATATCCATATCAATAACAGGAAACAATCATGTAACATGAATACAGGAACATGGATCAATAATACATGTAATAAGCACGGTGATCCATATGACAAGAAGATAGAAACAACACAAACATGTGCAACTGTAATATGTAAGCATGATATAAATGTGTCTGATGATTATGCTAATATGAAATGCAGTAGTCCGTGCAGTGATATGGATAACAATACGTTTCATAACGGTATTTTGTGAAGTGGTGCCGCTACGTATCGGTGGGTTATGCCTACGAAGTAACAAGTGTGCCGTGTCATAGTATCTATGTAACATGCACAGGTAATAACAATGGTCAAGGTCTACTATCATGTACAGTGAACTACAGTATCCGTGTAGTCATAAGCCTGGGTAGCACTAATATATGTAGGAACAGTGGTCGACAGTGTCTTATCGTAACGGTGTCTAGCATGCATGTCCAGTGACAGTGTTGTGTCATAGCGTATCTGTGGAACCGTAAGCAGGTAACGTTACTGTGATACGATACATGACATGATAGTGTCCAAACATATGGTGACATAGTGTGCCGGATGTCAGTGGTCCATGAACATGACCTAATAGGTATCCAGTGTTACACTCTACGTCTATTACGTATCCGACATATTTAAGTACAGTGTTTATTACAATGTTTTAATATGGTGTACCAATTAGGATTTACCGGTAATTAATAAGGCAATCAAGTTCAATTAATAGACTAAAAAGATAATTTATAAAAGAAAAACACTCACAAACTGGCTACAGGACTGTAGCTCTCGTTCCCACGATCGCAACGAATCCAGAATCGGCCCAATCGGAGTCCGTTGCTCCCGATATCGCCCGAACGCTAAAAATAATAAAATGGGGTTAAATATGCAATTAACAATAATTCAAATGCAATTACTAAAATGTTACAAGGGGTTTTCTGACAAATTACCTTTATTGAATTTGGATGCGGGTAGACGGGTTAACGGGTCGGGTTTGGATCCGCGACCCAAACCCACAACTAGAATTAATGGGTAAGGGTTATGGGTTAACGGGTTTCAAGCCAACCCATTGTTAACCCAATAGGGTTATTGGGTTCGGGTTTCACCCGAACCCAATAACTCATCACAGAGCAGCAGCAGCAGCGCTTGCTGCTGCTGCCGCGCGAGCAGGCCGGCCGGCCCTGCTGGCCGGCGGCGGCTTGGTCGCCGGCGACGGTCATAGAGAGAAGGAGAGGGAGAGAAAGAGATGGAGAGAGAGAGAGAGAGAAAGGAACAGGAAAAGAAGAAAAGTAAAGAATGAAGAAGCAACAGGAAAGAAGAAAAAGAAGGAGAAGAAGAAGGAGGAAAAATAGGAGGAGAAGGGCGGCGCCCTGGCCGGCGGCGCCCTGGCCGGCGGCGTGGTGGCGCCGGCCACCTCTGGCCGCAGGCGCGGGTCGGGGCCTGAAACAGAGAAGGGGAGAAAGAAAGAGTGAGGGGGGGAAGAGAGAGAGAGAGAGAGAGAGAGAGAGAGTGAGGAGAGAGAGAGAGGATTTTTGTATGAATGAGAGAGAGGGAGAGAGAGGGAGATTTTTAAATGATGGGGAGAGAGAAGAGGAGGTGGGAATGGCGGTTGGGAGAGAAGTCGCTGGAAAGAAGAAGAAGGGAAAGAAAAAAAAAGAAAAGAAAAGAATATAAATGATTAAAATATTATTATTTCGGCCCAAAAGTCGACTAGTTCCGAACGGTGCCCAAAAATTACAGAAAATAGGAAATATTATCCTGAGACGTAATATGAAAACAGTTTATCAAAACTCAATCCGATTTGTAAATTAAAAATTCTGAAAGATGTCACCGATATTGGGCGACACCGGTTTGGCCGGATTTTTGATAAATTCAGAAAAATTCACAAAAATACCCTAAGGTAGATAATATGATTCTAAGACACATGGTGAAAGCGAATTCTCAAAATTCTATACCGTTTGTGAAAGAAAAATCGTAAGGCCGGTTATCGGTATCGGTCGACACCGACAACGGAGATTTTCCAAAATAATCCAGAAAATCCTGAAAAATTTAAAATATTAGAAAATTATTTTTAAAACTGAAATCGGCTCAATCGGACTACTACGGAGGTCAAATCAATTTTGTACGTCGTATCGCGTACCGATACGGTAATACGTACACCGGGGAGCAGGGGGTTACATTTCTCCCCACCTTACAAAAAATTGCGTCCTCGCAATTTCAATCAGGTGTGAGAACAAGATTTTCAACCCCAAAGCCGAAATGTAACGGGTCCACGACACTTCCGCTACGCACTCTGATATCTATAAGGAACTCGGGATGGAGAAGTAATGTAGTGAACTACAACTCACAGAGTGAAATCAATAGGATGAAGAGAAAGTACGAAGAAAATCAAATAGTCTGAGTGAGAACTGTAATTGAGGAAGATAACAGAGTCAAGGAAACGAATGGGCAAGGATATGGTATTCTTGTACTCGTTGCTGGAATCCCCAAATTAAGATACAGATCAGTTAATCTGAACCTGACTGTACCGTTGGTAAGAGCCCAAGCATTGACTCAGATGGTTACCCACACCAGGTGTGAACCTAGGCTCTGATACCACTATGTAACGCCCCGATCCCAAGGATACGGAGACGTTATGGCGACGTACATACGCGAGGTGAAAACAACCTCACGCGTACGTTAACCCTCAGTACAGTACAATACCTCCATATAGATATGAGGTCCAGCATGAAAGCAGTACAAGAATACCTGCAGAAAGAGGTCAGCGATCATAACAGATATGAAAACAAGGATAAATAAGATAACAGAAATAAAACACTAAAATACCTATGAATAGTCCTGATGCGGAATCTCCCATGTGACTCCAAGGCACTCTCTGCTACTCCGAGAACTCGGATCTCCAATCTGGGCATGCAAACTCAGGGTCGTCAGAAAGCGACCTAGTGAGTGGTAAAATGAAGAAGGCAGGAATATACTATAATAATACAAGCACGATAATAAGGTATAAGATATGATGTGGTAACAGTAATAAGCAGTAGACAAATAAAAATATGTAATCATCGGGTCATGTCTCTAATCGTGTCCAGGTTATATCATAAATAATATTGTCTAGTAGTGACGTAATAGATATGAATTTGCTAGTGGTGACGTAAAAGTAGTGAACGTGGAGTGATGTAAATGGACATGCAGGTGGGCATATGCAATATGAACATGCTACTGTGTTGTGTCTAAATAGCGTATAAGCAATGCAAAACAGAATATATGTGATGCAAGGTGTACATGTGCATGAGTAGTATGCCACCATAGGTATCAGGTAGTGTAGCAAAATCTACAGGTAACATGATAGCGGATACGATAACATGAACAGGAACAGTAACAAGTAAGCAAGATCACAGTGAACATGATAGCAGACAAAATAACAGGAACAGTAACAAGTTAGTATACATGTATCAGGCAAGTCATGTGATTGACACAATAGTAGAAATCAGTACCACCTGATATTTTAATCAATCTCTTCCAGTGTCCCATACCACTGGCAGTTCATACTGGAGCCCGCACTCCAGTCGAACCCATCCGGACATGGCCTACGGGTACCATTATCCAGACGAGAGAGTGACCAAATAACAAGTGTGCCGTGTCATAGTATCTATGTACATGCACAGGTAATAACAATGGTCAGGGTCTACTATCATGTACAGTGAACTACAGTATCCGTGTAGTCATAAGCCTGGGTAGCACTAATATATGTAGGAACAGTGGTCGACAGTGTCTTATCGTAACGGTGTCTAGCATGCATGTCCAGTGACAGTGTTGTGTCATAGCGTATCTGTGGAACCGTAAGCAGGTAACGTTACTGTGATACGATACATGACATGATAGTGTCCAAACATATGGTGACATAGTGTGTCGGATGTCAGTGGTCCATGAACATGACCTAATAGGTATCCAGTGTTACACTCTACGTCTATTACGTATCCGACATATTTAAGTACAGTGTTTATTACAATGTTTTAATATGGTGTACCAATTAGGATTTACCGGTAATTAATAAGGTAATCAAGTTCAATTAATAGACTAAAAAGATAATTTATAAAAGAAAAACACTCACAAACTGGCTACAGGACTGTAGCTCTCGTTCCCACGATCGCAACGAATCCAGAATCGTCCCAATCGGAGTCCATATGCTCCCGATATCGCCCGAACGCTAAAAATAATAAAATGGGGTTAAATATGCAATTAACAATAATTCAAATGCAATTACTAAAATGTTACAAGGGGTTTTCTGACAAATTACCTGTATTGAATTTGGATGCGGGTAGACGGGTTAACGGGTCGGGTTTGGATCCGCGACCCAAACCCACAACTAGAATTAATGGGTAAGGGTTATGGGTTAACGGGTTTCAAGCCAACCCGTTGTTAACCCAATAGGGTTATTGGGTTCGGGTTTCACCCGAACCCACTAACTCATCACAGAGCGGCAGCAGCAGCGCTTGCTGCTGCTGCCGCGCGAGCAGGCCGGCCGGCCCTGCTGGCCGGCGGCGGCTTGGTCGCCGGCGACGGTCATAGAGAGAAGGAGAGGGAGAGAAAGAGATGGAGAGAGAGAGAAAGGAACAGGAAAAGAAGAAAAGTAAAGAAAGAAGAAGCAGCAGGAGAACAGGAAAGAAGAAAAAGAAGGAGAAGAAGAAGGAGGAAAAATAGGAGGAGAAGGGCGGCGCCCTGGCCGGCGACGCTTGGCCGGCGGCGTGGTGGCGCCGGCCACCTCTGGCCGCAGGCGCGGGTCGGGGCCTGAAACAGAGAAGGGGAAAAAGAAAGAGTGAGGGGGGGAAGAGAGAGAGAGAGAGAGAGTGAGGAGAGAGAGAGAGGATTTTTGTATGAATGAGAGAGAGGGAGAGAGAGGGAGATTTTAAATGATGGGGAGAGAGAAGAGGCGGTGGGAATGGCGGTTGGGAGAGAAGTCGCTGGAAAGAAGAAGAAGGGAAAGAAAAATAAAAAGAAAAGAAAAGAATATAAATGATTAAAATATTATTATTTCGGCCCAAAAGTCGACTAGTTCCGAACGGTGCCCAAAAATTACAGAAAATAGGAAATATTATCCTGAGACGTAATATGAAAACAGTTTATCAAAACTCAATCCGGTTTGTAAATTAAAAATCCGAAAGATGTCATCGATATTGGGCGACACCGGTTTGGCCGGATTTTGATAAATTCAGAAAAATTCACAAAAATACCCTAAGGTAGATAATATGATTCTAAGACACATGGTGAAAGCGAATTCTCAAAATTCTATACCATTTGTGAAAGAAAAATCGTAAGGCCGGTTATCGGTATCGGTCGACACCGACAACGGAGATTTTCCAAAATAATCCAGAAAAATTCCAGAAAATCCTGAAAAATTTAAAATATTAGAAAATTATTTTTAAAACTGAAATCGGCTCAATCGGACTACTACGGAGGTCAAATCAATTTTGTACGTCGTATCGCGTACCGATACGGTAATACGTACACCGGGAGCAGGGGGTTACACCTCCTCTAAGACACCCATGGAAGCGGCGACCCACGTTGGTCGAACTCGGGCATGGCGATGATGACAAGGGCAGCGACGATGACTAGGAGGGTTACTGCTGCCTCTTCCTCCTCCTCACCGTTCTTGCTGCCACCGTTGCCCTCGTCATCACAGCTCAGCATCTCTCCTCATCGTCCTCCTCGCCGTCGCCGCCACCCTCGTCGTCCTCCTCGCCATCGCTGCCCCCGCCTTCTCGTATAGGGGTGAGCATTGATCGGTTCAGTTCTTACTAATTTTTGCAAAACCGAACCGAACCAATTAGACTTAATAACTGAACCGAACCGAACTGACTCGGTTCGATTCGATTTTTTCGATTAGGCCCCTATATTTCTATCATTCCTTACATTTTTTTAATCACCATTATATTATCGTTCTTTAATATCCTAATCTCAAATATTCAATACTCAAATTAGAAACAAGAAAAAGACCCTAACCTTAATGTGAATTAAAAATTTCATGTTCTAAAATTTTCACACTGTATTGGGCTCTTATATCAAAGTTCACATAATTATTACTAACTTTTAATGACAAGAACGCAAAAGAAAGAGCTATATTAATATAAATATTATTCTCAATTGTGATTGTGTACTTAACATCGCTTTCACATATTCAAAATAAAAAAGATAGTATTGTTAGAAGTAATGAGATAAGTTTCCACCAGTTTTTGTTATGAACTATATGTTCACTAAATTGAATTTGGGTGGGGTGATATATAGGCTGAGAGATTCGGTTCGGTTCGGTCGGGTTCAGGTTTGGAACCCAAAACCGCAACCCGACCGAACAGGAGCAGTTCGATTCGGTTCGGGTTCGGGTTTCAATTTTTGGTCGGTTATTTCGGTTATAACCGAACTTTGCTCACCCCTACCCTCGTCTCCGTTGTGGGTGCCTTAGAGGAGGAGAGAGGGGCAGAGAGGGAGAGAGGGGAGGGGGAAGATGAGAAGAGGGGGGAAAATGAAAAAAAATTCTTTTTGCCCGAGGTTGGCACCTTGGATAGGGGGAAATGAAATTAAAAATTAAATCACTTTGTCTGGGGTTGCCAATCCTCAAAAAAGGAAAATAACTGCAAAAAAAATTAAGTTCTCTTTGTCCGGGGTTGGCAGGAGAAAATTGAAAAAATTAAATTTCTTTGTCTGGGTTTGTCAACCCAGGATAAAGAATACAACACGCCGGCAAGGTGAAACGCCACGTCGTCGTCATGGCGTATCAGAAGTCAGTTTTTGAAAATATTTTAGGAGGGTCAATTTTTAAAAATATTTCATAAAATTGGATTATTTTGAAAAAATAATGCCTTTTTATATAATAAATAATAGTATTAGTTCTTTTCTTGCGGAATACTTTGGGGTTCTCCAAAATACCTCCAACTTTTCGCACATTTTAAGCTATATACCCCCAATTATTTTTCAGCATATCCTATTACCTTAAACTATTTAAATAATACATATTTGTACTCTCTGTTAGTTTACTGTGAAATTTGTACAACACATGTGTTTCACGTGCAAATTAAGGACGAAAATGCCCTTCTTCCCTCCAAGGCCTTTAACGGGATAATTTTACCAAAATACCTCCAACTTTTGGGGTACTTAAAACCATATACGCCCAACTATTTTTTGGCACATCCTGCTATTCTAAACTATTTATAATCTCTTTGTGGATAATCAACGATCTTTCTTTACCTGATTCCTTTCTTTCTGCGTATGTTTCCTATGAAGTTATTTAATTTTTGCTTAATTAAATGCAAGAAAGAAAAATGGAGAAAGAAAAAAAAAAGAAAACTATACCTTTTTGCTAGTAGAGTGCGCACCACAAAATTTAATTTAGTAAACTCCTTCAAAACAATAGATTCTCTCGGGTAATGAAAATTCAATAACATAATAAAAGTTCACTTCATTTTTTATCCAAAATTAAGAGACCTGAATTATTAATTATATGTTTAATGATCACACAGATTAATTCTCAAATTTGAAACTTCCCAATGAACTTTTCCACACTGTATCAGAGCTTCCCTCGATCTCCACGACTTTCTTACTCTCCTCCCTCACTCTCTTTGCTGACTGTCGCAGCTCGTCATCTTTCATCATCTCCCTCACTCTCCTCCCAATCTCCACCGCCTCCCACCACTACTCCACCCATACATTGACCCCTCGCACCCCATTCCCTTTTCCTCATCTCTTTCCCAGCCAGGGTTGCTGTCGAAGTGGGGGGAAGTAGGCATAGAGGGGGAGCATGATAGCAGAGGTGGTGAAGAGGACGAGCAATGGAGGAAGAGGGTTTTGGCGAAGGGGACAAAGGTAGGGGCGAGGCCCATGTCAACGACCATGGTGAGAGGACAGAGGAGAAGGAGAGGAGAGGGGGAGGATGTGGGCATAGCGATGATGGCCTCGTAGCATAGTAGAAAGGGTCGGCGTCGGGGGCGAAGTCGACGGAATCAAGTTGGGGGAGGGGGAGGTAGAGGGGGAGATGGTCGAGAACGAGGCGAGGAGGCGGGAGGTGTGAAGGGACTCGACGGAGGTGACGGTGGGGTTGGCGGTGATGAAGGAGACGGCTCAGCCATAGAAGGAGACGACTCAGCCATGCAGGAGAAGGGGGTCGCGTGGCCCAATTGTTGGACCAAGACTGAGGGAAGAGAGAGTATGTAAAAAATAACTGAAACGTTCCACAGGAATATTTTAGTCTTTGTACAAAAGCTGTTAATGACCGTAAGGTAGGAATATGTAAAAAAAAGAAAAAAAGAAAGAAATTTAGTATAGCAAAATGTATTGACTAAAAGTTGAGGGTAATAGTTTAAAATGACCCATAATTGAAGGTATTTTGGTGAAATTATCCTGAAATACTTTAGTCGATGAAATGTTTGATCTGAACCACTACATGCCTAATCCGACCTGCATAGGCTTTTTTTCCCTTTTTCTTTTCTGATTTAACTTTCATTTTTTCTTTTTCCTTTTCTCCCTTTTTCTATCAGAACATCATTTCATGTACTCAAGCTAACTCTTCTATCAACAAGCCATGCTCCACAAAATTATTATTTATTTATTTGATAAATAAACATTTTCTCACTCATTGAGCGAAAAACGGTCTTTTCTATCTAATGGAATCAGATCAAGTAGTCTCGGAATACGCAACCACAACTTCATATACTTCTTTATTGGTTAGGAAATTAACCCCAACATTTCTTTTATGGAAAAACATTATTCACCAGAAACTCAAGCATACAATTTAACATGAGTCCTTTTGATCTATTCAATTGGTTTGAATTTCTATATAAATGTTATATGCCAAAATTTATGTGAAAAATGTTGGTACCGATATCTCAAGCTGGCGACAACCCAGATTGGGTATAGGTTGTAGAAGAACTGGAGGGATAGTTCAATTGGAGTCCAATTTTGAAACAGAACTATAACTTTTTGTTTAAATAAATAAATGAATAATTAATTCATCAATCTTACGTTTAGATTATCTCTAAATCTTAAGAATCTTAGCCGCCTCCCTAGTTCATCTCCTAGCCTCCAAAAACTCTCAAAAAAAGAATAAAAAAAATGCCTCTAACGATCCCAAAATTCTCAAAGTTCTTTTATTTTCTCCCTGTCTTTCTCAGCTATGGCTTTGTGGATGATAGATTTAGGGTCTGTTTGGTTATCGTAATTGGCCGTAATTCGTAAGTTGTAATTGGTAAAGTCTTTTACAGTTGTAAATGAGTTACATGCATGTAAGCTTTATGGTGTTTGGTTGGTAATATAAAGTTATAAGTGGAAAAATGTATTGTACTTAACGGTGTTTGGTTGTCGTAATGTGTAAGTCGTAAGTGAAAAAGTTGATCACAAATTTAACTATTTGGTGATTTAAAAGTTTTAATATTGCAAATAAATATTAAAAATGCTAAATATTAAAAAAATTTAATAATAACATAAAAAAATAATACAAATTTGCATGACCACAAAATTAACTGTAACCGGGCTGTAAGTGAGTGGTAATTGGGTGGCAACTGAGTGGCAATTGGGTTGTGTAAGTCTTTTACGAATTACGGTCTAAACAAACGCCGTAGTTGTAACTGGGTGGTAAGCCATTTACGAATTACGGACTTTTACACGAAACAATCGACCCTTAATGTAAAATAAAATATTGATTTGCTCATTTCCATGATGCCTGACGTTTCGGTTATAGACTTGAATTCGGTCATGCCAGCCGGCGTGACCTGCCATGAACCGACTTACCAATGAAGCTTGATTACGACGTCAGGCATAGCCAGTCATGACAAGAAAAGAGTGTCAGTATAGTCAAACCTGTTGTTGGATAGCAAATTCAACGTAGGAAATGCATCTTTCCTCTTTGCAAGTTTAAAAGCAACCTATATGATATACGTTTGCCTGTTTAGTTGTCGTAACTGTTCGTAATTCTCAAGTCATAACTAGTAAAGTCTTTTACAGTTGTAAATGAGTTACATGCATGTAAGTTTTATGGTGTTTGGTTGGTAATATAAAGTTATAAGTGGAAAAATGTATTGTACTTTACGGTGTTTGGTTGTCGTAATGCGTAAGTCGTAAGTGAAAAAGTTGATCACAAATTTAACTATTTGGTGATTTAAAAGTTTTAATATTGCAAATAAATATTAAAAATGCTAAATATTAAAAAAATTTAATATTAACATAAAAAAATAATACAAATTTGCACGACTACAAAATTAACTGTAACTGGGCTGTAAGTGAGTGGTAATTGGGTTGCAAGTGAGTGATAATTAGATTGTGTAAGCCTTTTACGAATTACGGTCCAAACAAACGCCGTAGTTGTAACTGGGTTGGAAGTCATTTACGATTTACGGACTTTTACGCGAAACAAACGGCGAACATTTTTCTTTCTCTCCTCAGTTTGACCAATTTTGGGCCTATTTGGCTACTGTAAGTGATCGTAAATTGTAAGTTGTAAGTGGTAAACTATTTTACAGGTGTAAGTGAGTTTTACGCAAGTAAGATTTACGGCTTTTGGCTAGTAATGTGAAATTATAAATGCAAAAGCATATTGTGTTTTACGGTATTTTGTTGGTAATGTGTAAGTCGTAAGTGAAAAAGTTCACCACAAAGCTAACTGTCTGGTGATTTAAACATATTAAATATTAAAAATAGTAAAATAAAAAAGTAAATATTAAAATATTAAATACTTAAAACAAATAATAAAAATAGCAATTATAAAAATATTAAACATTACTAATGTAATAATTAAAAATTAATGTAATAATTAAAAAAATTCTCATAATTTAAAAGATTAATCTAATAATAAAAAATATTAGTCTATTACAATTAGCTGTCTACAATACAGATTTGCATGACCACAAAATTAACTGTTTGTCCTGCAAGTGGACTGTAAGTAAGATTTACATGACCACCAAATTAACTGTTTAAACTGCAAGTGTAATTTATGACTTACGGGTCAATTACGAGAAATAAACACCCCCTTTGATCATTATCATTTAATGACCTTTTTGGCTGAGAGCCAACATATGTATAAAAAAACTTTTTTAAATATGACAATTTCAATTATAAACTAAAAGGCCCATGACCAAATAAAGGGTATTCCTCTTCCCTCTTTTTTTATAATAAAACAAATAACTACAGTGTTCAAACAGTGCAATCCTAAGCGGGTAGGACGCAAGGCCCATTGACCCATGGGCCTATCACATAGGCCTTGGGCTCAATCAGGTAATGAAATAAAAGGCCTAGGCCTTGGTCACATCTCCTCTTAGATTTCCTTTTGTTTGATAATTTCTTGTGATTGAACCATTCTAATTATCATTAATTCAACATTGATTTCACCCCAATTGTAGTATTTTGCAGAGATTGAGCTCAATCTAGTTCAAATGTGCGCTACGCGTATTTATCATTCATTCTATATAAATCTCAACATTATACCAACCAAATACATTTTTCTTTTTTTAATCCAATCACACAACAAAATCAAGAACCAATCCTTAACAAAATTATGTACAACAAGCTTTGAACAACAACAACATCAATAGAATTCCTCCTCCTCATGCAACTTCAAACCAAAAAAACTTCAAATCAATCCATTCAAGAAATAGAAAATCTCCTCCTTCTCCTTTGCTTGGTCACATCCACCTTCACCATCAATGCCCGAAGTGTCCTTCGATCCCTGCTTGAACGAATTCACCTTCGGAGATTGAGCTGGTCGTAGTAAAGAGCATGAAGCACAACTTGTAGCGATAGCTTTTTGTTCTCCGACACGTCGAGCTTGGCCTTGTAGGAGAGGCGAAGCGGGTCCATCATGTTGCACACCTTCTCCCTCTCATTTCGTCGAGCCCTGGGTAAGCCTGGTACCTGATACATAATAAATTATTCTTCAAAGAGTACATACGTAATAGAAGTATCGGTATTTGTATGCACACCTTCAAATAGATGTCAATCTCCTGGTACAATCATCGTCAAACCTCCTCGCTGATTTGGGCAATGCACCAGCAACCCTGGCAAATTTGGACACTCTGAGCTCGTCATCCGTAGCAATCTCACAAACAAAAGCATCCACCGTCCTCGCCACCTTCTGCACTGCTGCAAAGCAAACCACCATCGTGCCTCCGTACTTCCCCTGCCCTCCTTCTCCATGAAGCTTCTCACACCGTCAAGATCAAAAACTCTCTCGCCCGAACAATCCAATGCAAGGGCGAGCAAGTCTCCAACCAAGGCCTGATCCAAGTCCGTTGCAATCTTCTTTTCGAGCTACCTTTTGCTTTTGATGGACGATTCCAAGAAAATTGCGGCGTGAAGAAGCTATTGTATACTAGTTTACGGATTAATATACTTCAATCTAATTTTTTTTGAGCGGAGAAGAGATCTCATTCAACTTTTTTCTTGCTTGAAAAAACAATGAGGTACACCAGCCCTTTTATGGGAGTCAAAAAAAACTTACAAGAACACCGGCCATCCACATTAATACATATTTACTAGTGCCCAACATATTGTCTTCATCAGCTGCATATTGGCAATTTGTTCCACAATATACCACGACACCGTGCATTTACTGTCAGAAAAGAATAAAGTGGTCGACATATATATGATGATTATTGTTGTAAAGTCTTGAGCTGCAAGTCTTTATCTGTCTCTTATAATTTCATTTAAAGTCACTTGCTGCTCAAGCTGTTCATCCTTGGTCACATCTAATTCAGTCCTCCTTCTATTCTTGATCAGAAGGTCATCTAAAACTTCTCCAATGGATACTTTAGTGTGTAGGCTGTCCAAAAGTTACTGGAGGACAAGCCATTGAAAAGCAAAGTTTCAAGCTTTAGACGCGAGGGACTATCACCCGCGTCTCAGCATCAAGGCGCGTTGGCTCGACACCCGCGTCTCAGCATCAAGGCGCGTTGGCTCGACACCCGCGTCTCAGCATCAAGGCGCGTCGGCCTGACACCCGCGTCTCAGCCTCAAGACGCAAAGGTCTAAAATCCGCGTCTCAGTTATAACCGCCTTGGTTAAGGGACCAATCACTGCCTACACGTAAGGGAAATTAGCCCCCATCGTGGCGTGTCTTTAGCAGGCACGTGGGTTAGTTACCGCCCATGTAGCGGAGAAGTGGCCCTCATTGTGGAGCGTTTTCAGGGGGCACGTTCACCCCTGGGACCTCTATAAATAGCCTCGTTTGCTATGAGGTCGGGGCGAGAGGCAACATGACGGAAGGGAGGAGATCAGAGAGTCAATCAACAAAGAGAGAGAGAAGACTCTTCAGCAAGTTCGCTGCGTACGAGCTAGCTTTCGCCTACCTTCTCTTTTAGAGTTTTGGTAGACAGAGCTGTGTCACTCTTTCTACCGGCCGAAGAGGAGATCCCAGAAGGACGGTCATCTGGTCAACGGAGAACAAGATTCACTCTCCACCGCCACACGAAGAACCCAGCATTAAACAAAGGGGGGATTCAAGATTCAACATCCTCCCTCCCTTGTAACCGAAAGGAAAAGTCTGGTTGTAATAGTTTCATTTGATTCAAGGAAAACTTTACTGCAATTCTTGCCTTCTCCTTTTCCGGGTCATACAAGAGATGGCGACTCCGCTGGGGACTACTTTCGTCACTGACGAACAGATCGTGGCGCAGGATGACGTCCTCCGTAAGGGGAAGATGGTCGAATCGCTCGTCGTCGAGTTCAACCAGGCGAAGTACGAAGAGTTTCTCTCCTCCGACTCCAAGAGCCCAAAGACCCGCGTCTACCGCCGGGTCTCGACGGGGAATGGCCTCGAGGCCCGATCTGTGGTTTTCTCGAGCTCCCCTGCTGCCGACTGTGCCAAGTAAGGTACACGCGCCAACGCCTCTCAGAAGGCCCGCGTGGTCCCAGGCACTACTGCTGTTGCGATCAACCGCGTCGCACAGAACACCCGCGTCAGCGTCTCTCAGGAGACCCGCGTGGTGAGCGTCCCTGGTTCTGCAGACCAGGAAGTTGTTGGTTTCTCTCCTCCTTGTAACCCCCTGCTTCTCGGTGTTCGTATCACCGTATCGGTACGCGATACGACGTACAAAATTGATTTGATCTCCCTGGTAGTCCGATTGAGCTGATTTCAGTTTCAAAAACCATTTTCTAATATTTGAGATTTTTCAGGATTTTCTGGAATTTTTCTGCATTATTTTGGAAAATCTCCGTAGTCGGTGTCCACCGATACCGATAACCGGCCTTCCGATTTTTATTTCACAAACGGAGTAGAATTTTGAGAATTGGCTTTCACCGTAGGCCTTAGAATCACTTGATCTACGTTGGGTATTTTGGTGATTTTTCTGAATTTATCGAAAATCCGGCCAAACTGGTGTCGCCCGTATCGGTGAGACACTCCGGGATTTTTAATTTGCAAATCGGATTGAGTTTTGACAAACCGTCTTCATATTACGTCTCAGGATAATATTCTTTATTTTTTGTAATTTTTAGGCCCCGTTCGGAGCTGGTCGAATTTTAGGCCAATATAAAAATCATAAATTATTATTTTTTTAATCCTTTTCTTTTTCCTTTCTTTTCTCTTCCCTTCTTTCTTTCTCTGGCTTTCTCTGGAAGCGACCGCCACCACCATCTTCCACCGACCTTCCCCCTTTTTTTAAATCCCTCTCTCTCTAAAACTTTCCCTCACTCAATTCTCTCTCTCTCTCCCCTCTCTCTCTCTTTCTCTCTCTCTCCCCCTCCCCCACGTAAATGTTTGAAGGAGGTTGTCTGAAACTTACCCTTTATCTGTTTTGGGGTTTTCCAATTTCACATTGGATAGGTGCTGTTTGAATTCCACACGGCAATGGTGATTTTCTGGAAAACCAATTCATATAGGTTTGCTTGCGATCTCTGTTTCTTTCTTTCTGGCTCCTCTTCTTATTCATCTTCTCCATTGGAATATGATTCAGATTTCTCTCTCTCCTCCCTCTCTCTCTCTCTATCTCTATCTCCTTCTTCCCCGGCCTGACGGCCGCGCCGCCGGCGGCCAGGATCGCCGGCGGCGGGCCCCCGCCGCCGCCGGCCGGCCGCGCAGGAGCAGCAGCAGCAAGCTGCTGCTGCTGCTGCTGTTATGTTTTGTTGTGGTTTGGGTTAATCCCAAACCCATTAACCCACAATTGGATTAAGGTTTAAACCCAAAACCCACTTGGTCAAACCCAACCCGTTAACCCTTTACCCATTAATTTAAGTTATGGGTTCTAGGCCTGTCAATGGGTCGGGTCTAGACCCGGACCCGATCCGGACCCGACCCGATTAAGCGGGTATGGAAAGGTTGCTCTGGACCCATACCCGTTTACCCGTATACCTGTATACCCGAGTATTAAATGGGATGGGTTTGATTTTACTTGAACCAGACCCGATTACCCATTTACCCATTTCAAAACATAAATATAAATAATACTAATAGAATTAAAACCCTCTCAAGACTCTATCAGTAAATGATCCCTTTGTGCTTTAAATGTTGAAGACTGTTGGTTGATTAGTGAGTGATTATATTGTTGTATTTTCCCAAATAAATTTGGAGGCCTGGCTTTAAATTTTTTTCTTTATTAGAGTCTTTCATCGAAAATTTTCCCTCCATCTCTTGCACCTGGTTACATTTCATCTTTTATTGATATTAAAACATGCTTTCTTTCTCTTTACAAAATTTTTTTCCTCTCTTCATGTGTTTTTGTTACTGTATTTGTTTATGTTTTTTTTTTGTTATGGGTCTGGGTAACGGGTCTGGACCTGCGGGTACAGCGGGTCCGGGTATGAAAACCCACATTCTGGACCCGCGGGTAAATGGGACGGGTATGATACCCTCTTGGGTAAACGGGTCCGGGTATGGTACCACCTGTACCGCCCCGAACCCGACCCATTGACAGGCCTAATGGGTTCGGGTTATCGGATCCAAACCCGACCCGTTATGAGCCCCAAACCCGCATCCAAATCCATTACAGGTAATTTTACAGAAAACCCCCTGATTCAATTTGTTAATTGCATTTGAATTCCTTTTATTTACATATTTAACCCGTTCTATTACTTTTAGCGTTCGGGCGATATCGGGAGCATCCGGACTCCGATTTGGACAATTCTGGATCCGTTGCGATCGTGGGAACGAGAGCTACCTTCCCATGACCAGTTTGTGAGTGTTTTTATTTTATAAATTTTTTTTTTATTGATTGAACTTGGTTGTGTTATTTATATAAAACATGATACCGGTAAAATAAACTGTAGATAATATTAAAACACTTTAATCAACACCGTACTTAGAATATGTCTGATACCTAGTAGACGTAGAATGTGACACTGGATGCTTATTAGGTCATGTTCATGGACCACTGACACTCGGGTCACTAGTTCACCATATTATTGGACACTATTAATTCATGCAGTATATAACAGTTAGATAACTATCAATCACGAGATAGGAATGTTGGACACCGTTATTTCATGCACTGGTATCATCACTATACGGGAACGGTAGGTCAATGGACATGGTAGTATCTGAGACACTGACCATTGTGCATACATGTAGGAGTGATACACGTATATGTTACACGGAGTCTTGCTCCACATAAATAATCCACTGATACACGGATATCCCACTGCATGGCGTACTGCATTTCGTATTATTATTTTCATCGTTACATGGATGCTCGACACACATCTCAGGTTCACATATCACTGTTACACATGCATGTATGGTTTCTGTACTCTTGTCATATGGATCACCGTTCATCTTACATGTATTATTGTTCCATGTTACTGTATTTGTGTTATATGATTGATGGATCCCCGTTCATGCTACATGTATTATTGTTCCATGTTACCGTATTCATGTTATATGATTGTTTCCTGTTACTGATATGGATATTCTCGTTACTGGACATGAGAGCTGTTGATATGCGATATGTGGAATTCCACATCTACTGTTCCCGTTTCCCGTTATATGGTTCCCGTTATATTGTTCCCGATTCCCGTTATATTGTTCTACGCTATCAACAGAGCTCTGGTCCAGTTATCTTGTTACCCGTATCATGTACAGTAGTTGTTCTTGTCACATTGTAGACTGGACTTATCAGCTAATAATGATAACTTGGGTATGGGGGAGACTTGACGGTTGATTAGATCTTATCGGGTGATGTACTGGATCCATATTGTTAGTCCCACTGCAGGGGACGGTAGTGCTACCTACCACTAGCTCCATGAGCTCCCGTTACTTGATTCGTGCTCCCCTCTTAGCGGAGGGCCCTGGTCTCAGCAGCCAGGGGTCCGTTTAAGGCCGTGATCCCGGGTATGCACGGGATACATCCACCCGATAAGAACTCATCGACCATGGGTTTCCAATTAACATAATAAAACAGTATACACAATAGTGACGTTGGGAACACTTGTTATTTGGTCACTCTCTCGTCTGGATAATGGTACCCGTAGGCCATGTTCGGATGGGTTCGACTGGAGTGCGGGCTCCAGTATGAACTGCCAGTGGTATGGGACACTGGAAGAGATTGATTAAAATATCAGGTGGTACTGATTTCTACTATTGTGTCAATCACATGACTTGCCTGATACATGTATACTAACTTGTTACCGTTCCTGTTATTTTGTCTGCTATCATGTTCACTGTGATCTTGCTTACTTGTTACTGTTCCTGTTCATGTTATTGTATCCGCTATCATGTTACATGTAGACTTTGCTACACTACCTGAAACCTATGGTGACATACTACTCATGCACATGTACACCTTGCATCATATATATTCTGTTTTGCATTGCTTATATGCTATTTAAACACAACACAGTAGCATGTTCATATTGCATATGCCCACCTGCATGTTCATTTACATCACTACCATGTTCACTACTTTTACGTCACCACTAGATAACATTATTTATGATATAAACTAGATATGATTAAAGTCATGACCTGATGATAACCGGTTAGGTAGTGATGGTACCAAAAGATGACATGTTTATATATTTCCACTGCTTCCTATATGCTTATGATATAATATCACTTGTACCACATCATGTATTATATATTAGTATCGTGCTTGTATTATTATGTATATATTACTGCCTCCTTCATTTTACCACTCACTAGGTCGCTTTCTGACGACCCTGGGTTTGCGTGCCCAGATTGGAGATCCGAGTTCTCGGAGTAGCAGAGAGTGCCTTGGCGTGACATAGGAGATTCCTCATCTGGCCTATTCATAGGTATCTTGGGCATTTATTTCTGTTATCTTATTTGTCCCTATATTTTTCATATCTGTCATGATCGCTGACCTATTTCTGCAGGTATTCTTGTACTTATTTCATACTGGAACTCATGACTATATGGAGGTATTGTACTGTACTGAGGTTTAACGTACGCGTGAGCGTGTTTTCACCTCGCGTATGTACGTCGCCATAACGTCCCCGTACCTTTGGGATCGGGGCGTTACACTCCTCCACGGCGCAACCGAAACGCCGAGCGTCGGCAGAGGAGGCGCGCGCGTCAGCTTCAAGTTGGAACCGTTGGTTGTCTGACTGAGGCTAAACGCGACATGCAATCTGGCGCTTTGCCCGCGGCATGTCCAGTACGTGAAATCCGCGTTTGGCGGCCCAAATGTGTAACTCCTCAAGTTGAGTCCTCTGAAGACCAACTTACCAAACGCCAAGGCGAAGCTTCTGCGTCTCGTCAAACGCAAGAAGCACGCGCCCACAGGCGTGGGGCCCAGCAGCCCACTCTCTCTCACACGTCTCTGCCCGGACGCACTAGGCAGCGACGCGAGACTCGCGTCTCATCTCAACAGAGATGCCAGACGCGCGTTCTACAGCCGCGACGCGAGAACCGCGTCCCTGAAGTCTGCGTCCATACTGCACAGCACATGGATGCCTCCCGTCTTCGACGTTGCGAGGCTAGCCTCTTCAATCCCCCTCCTATGGATTTGAGGGATTATTTGACGAAGAAAAGAAGTGCCAATCAGGCCACTTCATCGTGTTGCTGCCAACGGCTCATCCATATGCTCTCTGAGTGCCGTTGCGGATCAGGCGTACATCAGCAGTCTTTAGTCAGACAGCTGACCCTGATTCTCCCGTCAGCTAAAAGAAGACGCTCCCACAGAAGGAGAACCTTCTCTGACATTGAGTACCCGTAGCTCACTGCGAATATGACAAGCAGGAGCAAGGGAAAACAACTTGCAGTCAGCTCAGATGAGTCCGAGTCTGACTCTGAACCGGAAGGAGTGTATCGACACACTCGCACCCGGACGGGGGCCATTCCCCCAATTGACTATAATGCCTTAGCCCACGGCGTTGAAGTGAACGATTCTCACTCCGCCGTAGCGGAATCTAGGGCTTCGAACTCTTCCGTCGAGAAGGAGACCTCCGCTTACATGACAGGCACTCCTGAGGAGACGGCTAGACGTTTAGAACAGATCCAGAAGGCGCAAATGGATATGATTCTTTCTCAGCAAGAATCTATCAACTCCCTCAAGCAGGCAATTGCACAGCTGCTCGAAGACAGGAGGAAATCTCCTCCTAAAAAGTCAAAGGTCAAAAGGAGAGAGGGAGAAAGCTCATCTTCCGAACCTTCTGAGGAGACGTGGCGATCTGCTGCGGATTCGCCCAAATCCTCGTCGCAAGTAAAGGGCGACCAAGACCAGGGAAAGGCTCATGCTAAGAGAATGAGTCAATTGGAGCGACGCCTCGAGGCCCTTGCCAATCGCAAAGACCTCCAAGAAGTAGGAGTGGTCCGGCCCTATCCGGCTGAATGGGACTTAGTTCCATACCCTCCTAAGTTCAAGGCTCCAACTCTCCAAGCATTCGACGGGAAGGGGTCACCCAACCAGCACATCTACTACTTCAAATCCCAAACCGGGAATGTAGTAGACAACGACGCTATCCTGGCGCGTCTGTTCATCGGCACCCTGAAAGGGTTGGCCTTTGAATGGTTTATGAAGCTCCCAGAAGGTTCTATCAAGAACTGGGGCGATCTGGAGAAGCTGTTCTTAACACGCTTCTTCGAAGATGACTCCGAAGTCACGATGCCCACCCTTTTGGCTACCAAACAGCGGAAAGGAGAGTCCGTCAAATCTTTCGTGGAAAGATTTCGGAACATGGCACTCCGGTGTCCAAGCGGTATGACCCAGGCCACCCTGGTGGAAACATGCCGCCACAATCTCCAAACCTCACTTCTTGCCCAAATAGGAGTTGCTGAAAGCCGCACCTGGAAACAATTAGTCCAACAAGGTGAACAGGCTGAGGAGATTGTCGCCCGCGTCAGAGCGGAGGAAGGTAAGCCTAGGCCGGAAAGGTCGACAAGGTGTGCGCCAGACACATCCCTCCAAACAAAGCGGAAGGATAATTTGACAACGGAGACCAAATCTCCCACCAAACCTCAATCAGGCAGGGCGAGTGGCTCTTCAAGTCAGCCTCGCGCCAATAAGCAATATTCCTTCAAGGAGGAACATGTCGATTCACTCTTCAAACTACTCAACAAGAGCAACCGACTGAAGCTCCCTGAAGCTAGGCGCCCCGAGGAAGTCGGTAAGACTGACAATCCCAACTACTGCATATACCACAGAATGTTGGGACACCCTACCAAAAGCTGCTACGTCTTCAAGGACGTCCTTCAGGCTCTGATTGACGCGGAGGTGTTAAAGCTCCGACCAGAGCAGAAGAAGGTGACGGCTAATGTGACGTCAGCTCTCCAGTTCGGAAGACAACCCCCAACGCCTGCGGGGGTGATCCCTATTCCAAGAGGAGAACTGAGAATAGTCAACACAGACCCTCACCAACAGCAAGAGAAAGGCTTGGTACCCGTTCCCACCCCTCAGGGAGAAATCATATGGGTCCACCCTGACCTTGTCAATGAACAGCAATGGACTACTGTAACCAACAGGAAATCCAAAGGTAAGGCAAAATCCTCATCTTGCAACGTGGTATGCGCCTCTTCCCGAGAAGCGGAGACTGATATCCCTTCACTGACCGACTCAGAGGAGGAAACGATAGTCTTGGCCGCAGAGCCCAACCAACCAATGGCGGGAACCCGTTCAGGACAGGCGTACTTGAAACAGTACGGCGAGACGGCAGTAGCCCCTCCATAACCAACTGTGGAGCCAGTCAGGCCCTCCACAAAGCCACCTGTGGAGAAGCAGAAGGAGACTCGATTTTCTCGAGCCCTTCAAAAGGGCATCGCAGAAGGATCTACGGCACCTTACCGCTTTGATGTCCTGGCTCAGTTGGCCAACATTCCGGCACGCATTACCTTGTATAAACTTCTTAGACTATCAAAGTCTACCAGGGAAGCTCTGCAAGAAGCTCTGGCAAATGCTGAGGTCTTTATGACCCAGGTGCCGAAGGAGGAAGATGTAGAGGATTGCCTCCACACCTCCCAGAATGCCCCCTGCATCACCTTCACGGCAGATGATATGCAGGTTAAAGGGAAGCATGATCGACCCCTGTACTTCACAGGGTATATTGGATCGTCTGAGGTGAACCGCATCCAGGTAGATCCAGGGTCCGCATTGAGCATCATGCCTCGCCGGGTCATGCAACACCTCGGCATTCCTACCCATCGTTTGAGCCCTACCCAGACGACTATCTATGGGTTCAATGCCAACCAGACCCGTCCGATGGGGAAGATCAAGCTCAGGTGTCAGATTAGAAGCCTCAAGTCGGAAGTGACATGCTACATTATCGACGCCGACACTTCCCACAATCTATTGCTGGGACGACCGTGGATTCACCGCAACTCCATCGTTCCCTCCACTCTCCACCAAGTTATGAAATACATTGACGGGAGTGGAAAGGTGCAGACATTGATCGCCGAAAGGTATCCGTTCAAAGGGGTCGAGAATTATTTCACCGACTCTTTGCTGTACCAAGATCCGGTGGAGACGGATGAAGCCCCACAACCAGAGGAGCCAGACTCTGGTAATGAGGCTGACACTGAGCCTGAGAAAGAAGAGTGCCTGTGGGAGTTAGAACCACTTGTAATAGGCACTAATAAGCCCGATGTCGATAATACCACCGATGATGTAGGCGGTTGGTATATTAATGAAGATTTAGATTTTGCGTATTTTCTTGTGTGTGCTTCTGATTCAATACCGTCAGATACTAGCACTGATATAGATGACGATCTCTGGTCGGCAGTAGATGCTTTGACATCATTGCATGTACCAGTGAAGTCGTCCTTCGAGACATACCAAGATAATGATAATGCGCAAGAATCTATATTTATGGTTCCAGCAAGACGGAAAGGCCAAAAATCAATTCTTTTTGGGCGAATCTCGTCTGAGCCAATGTCCCGCGAAGACTCAGAAAGTGAGGAGGAATCCCCTCAGCTCAGTCATTATGAACCAAAAGCGCTCAAAATGATGAAGTGCATGGGGTACGATCTAACCAACAGACCTGGGTTGAACTTCGGCAAAGGAAGGAGAACGCTACTTCGATCCTTTGTGCCGAAAGGGAAGGCCCCCGATTATTATCATCGGACGCGCCGGGGGTTGGGCTATGTATCAACTCCGGTCCCATCAGCCTCCGATTCTCAAGAATCGTCGAGTAACGATTACTCTTCAGACACATCATCTTGGGAGTCAGATGTCAGTGTCGGCAACATCTTCAAGGAACTTTCAGTGAACATGGTTTCGACAAGCCACCTGGAAGATGAAAATGAAGAAATGATCCAATCTGATACAGATCCTTGGATCAAACATTTAAATACTCTTTGGGATACCCGCTTTGAACAGCGCGAGCCACCCACAGAAGACAAGGTTGTTCAGATCAACCTAAGAGATGAGGCTAACCCTAAGCCCATCTTCATAAGTGACGGCCTGTCACCTTCGGAGAAGAAGGATCTAATATCTCTTGTACAAGAGTACATAGACGTCTTCGCCTGGAATTATGAGGACATGCCAGGACTTGATCCTCAAGTGGCTATGCACCGCCTCAACATCAATCCAGACGTAAAACCTGTCAAACAACAGCAGCGACGGTTTCGCCCAGAAATAATGGAGGCAATTCAATCAGAAGTCAGAAAACTTATTGATTCTGGCTTCATCAGGGAAGAACAACATCCCGACTGGGTAGCCAATATCGTCCCCGTCTCCAAGAAGAACGGGAAGATCCGGATCTGCATCGACTTCCGCGATCTAAACGAAGCCTGCCCCAAGGACGAATTCCCATTGCCGATCACAGATGCCATGATTGACAATACTTGTGGATTCGAACGAATGTCCTTCATGGACGGATTCTCAGGATACAATCAAATCAAAATGTATCCTGATGACGAAAAATATACCTCCTTCAGAACACCTCTAGGGGTGTATTGCTATACCGTCATGCCCTTCGGACTGAAAAATGCAGGGGCAACATACCAAGGGGCCATGAACGCCATTTTCCATCAACAGATACGCAAAACGGTGGAATGTTATATTGATGACATCGCGGTAAAAAGCCGCACTAAAGGTGATCACATAGCGGACCTGAATGTGGTCTTCGACATCATGCGGGCTCATCAATTGAAGATGAATCCCACAAAGTCCTTCCTGGGGGTGGCCAGTGGCAAATTCCTAGGATTTGTTGTAACTTCCACCGGAATTCACTTGGACCCGGAAAAGGTTCGCGCTATCCAGGAGATGCAACCCCCGAGAAATCTCAAAGAACTCAGAGGATTGCAAGGACGATTGGCGTACATCCGCAGGTTCATCTCAAACCTTTCCGGAAGATGCCAACCTTTCGCTAAGCTGATGAAGAAGGGTGTCTCATTCACTTGGGATAACGCTTGCCAACAAGCGTTCGAGGAAATCAAGCAATACCTCACCCAACCACCAGTCCTTGCAGCTCCGGTATCCGGAAAGCCTTTCTTGGTGTACGTCCGAGCAATGGATCATTCTTTGGGAGCTCTACTAGCTCAGAATGACGATCAGGGACGTGAGCAAGCAATCTACTATCTGAGTAGAACAATGATCGGAGCCGAACATCGGTATAACCCGATCGAGAAGGAATGTTTGGCACTAGTGTTCGCTATCCAGAAAATGCGACACTATCTGGTAGGCCAAATTATAAACGTCATATCAAAAGTTAACCCCCTGAGGTTACTTATGACTAAACCTTCATCGTTAAATGGCCGACTGACAAAATGGGCCATATTGCTCTCCCAATATGAGATGCGCTTTTTACCACAAAAGGCCATTAAGGGACAAGCAGTCGCGGATTTCCTAGCTGAGCACCCAGATCCGAGGGCAGCCAAAGTCTACGAGGATCTCCCAGATGAAGTTGCTGAAGTCTGCCTGACTCAGACATCGTTCGAAAGTCAAGTATGGCAACTTTTCTTCGATGGTGCATCAAGAACAAGCCCGAAGGGACACGTAGTAGCAGGGGTAGGAGTAGTACTCGTATCCCCACAAAATTATGTGATTTCCCGAGCTGTCTCATTAACTGAGCTCTGTTCCAACAATGTGGCGGAGTACAACGCTCTTTTGATTGGGATGCAATTCGCCGATGAGATTGGCGTTAAAAATCTCGAGGCATACGGTGATTCTAAACTCATCGTCAGCCAAGTTCGCGGGGAGTACGAAGTCAGACATGAGGACCTAGTACCCTACCACAACGCAACTATCCGCATGGCCGAAGGATTTACAAGCTTCTACATCGACCATGTACCTCGCAGGCAAAATGCGCACGCAGATGCACTCGCATCCCTGGCTGCCTCCTTAGCTCTTCCAACTGGAGCAATGGAGAAGATATTCGTCTACAGCCACGACCTGTATTGCCCGAGAAATGCTCTCGAGGACTATCAGGAGTCAACGGGAGGTCGTCACCGCGAAGAAGCACTTGAAACATCAACCGGTCCAGAGCTTAAAGACTGGCGATTCCCCTATATTGATTTCGTCTTATACGGCATCCTGCCTGAGGATGCCAAGGAAGCGGCTGCCATTCGAAGGAAAGCCCCCAAATTTTACTACAATGCGATTACACGAACATTGTATCGTCGATCGCATGACGGGATCTTGCTCTGGTGCCTCTCACCAAAAGAGGCACAAAAGGTATTGAAAGAGGCCCACGATGGTATGTGTGGAGCCCATCAACCTGGCCTGAAACTGGCACATCGACTTCAAAGATTGGGTTATTATTGGCCCAAGATGATTGCTGACGCCGTCACCTATGCTAAAAGGTGTCACGCTTGCCAAGTGCATGGGGATTTCATCCATCAAGCACCGGGATACCTCCACTCTACGACCTCTACTTGGCCATTTGAAATGTGGGGGATGGATGTGGTTGGTCCTATCAGCCCGCCATCATCAAAAGGACATCGGTTCATTCTGGCGATAACCGATTACTTCTCCAAATGGGCCGAAGCCATCCCTTTGAAGGAGGTCAAGTCGTCGAACGTGATCAAGTTCGTGAAACATCACGTTATTTACCGTTTCGGTGTACCTCGACGAATTGTCCATGACAATGGACCCCAGTTCATTAGCCAGGCTTTCCAGAGATTCTGTGCCAAGTTCAGAATTCAGAGTGTGTCCTCAACGGCATACTATCCTGCCGCTAATGGCCTCGCAGAAGCTTTCAACAAGACTATTGGCAAGCTTCTCAAAAAGTTCGTCTCGAAAAGTTAACGAGACTGGGACGACAAGTTGGGTGAATGCTTATGGGCTTACCACACAACTGTGCGAACCCCAACTAAAGCTACGCCATTTTCTTTGGTATACGGATGCGAAGCCGTACTCCCACTAGAGATCCAAATTCCATCTCTACGCGTCGCCTTGACAGCGGAGATGACAACCGAGGAGAAGCATCGACAGCGACTCCAGGAACTGGAGGCCTTAGATGATAAGCGTCTGCAGGCCCAACAGCAAATCGAGCTCTACCAAGCTCGAATTACCAAAGCCTTCAACAAGAAAGTTAAAGTGCGAACTTTCAAGAAAGGCGACCTAGTCTTAGCCGTCAGAAGACCCATGGTAATGACGCACAAGACAAAAGGAAAATTCCAACACAAATGGGAAGGACCATTTGTAGTAGAGTCAGTCTACTCAAATGGGTCATATCGCCTCATAACCTCGAATGGCGATACACTCATGATGCCTATCAACGGCAGGTTCCTGAAGAAGTACTATCCCTAGATGGTATCCTTCCACCGATCAAGTTAAAAGTACACCTCTGATCAAAACAAGAAGAGCTTCTTCATTAATATCCGACGCCCCCGACGGCTAAGGATAGAAGAAAATGTTGGCTTCTAAGTCCAACATAAGTCTTCGACAACTCATCATGCTGAGGGGAATAGCATGGCTAGCCCAACTCAAACGGTAGTTGGTAAAGGCACCTCAAACCCGTTGACAGCTGAGGGTTTGCTAAAAATCCTAAGGGACACGTTCCCATTTGATCCGACGCCTCCGACGGCTAAGGATAGAGGAAAATGTTAGCTTCTAAGCCCAATATAAGTCTTCGACAACTCATCATGCTGAGGGGAATAGCATGGCTAGCCCAACTCAAACGGTAGTTGGTAAAGGCACCTCAAATCCGTTGATAGCTGAGGATTTGCTAAAAATCCTAAAGTGGACTTGGCTCCACTCTTTCCTCCAAAATCCCCTACCAATTCTCATCCACAGAATGGTAGGTCTACAAAATACAGCCATTACTAAGTTAACACTATACCTCTGGTAATGGAAACTTTTCAATATTCCTTGTCGAGTACAAGTTTTGTTTGTCAACTCTACACGGAGTATCAAATTTTCAAATTTGCCAAGTTAACACTACACCTCTGGCACTTCAAATTTTCACTTGTCAATTCTCACCAATAGAATGACAGGTCCTCAAATTGCTCTTATCATGAGTCAATCTTTGTCAAGTTAATATCACACCTCTGACAAATTACTGTTAAAGTTTAACACCACACCTCTAAACAATAATCAAGTTTCTGCCAGGTTTAATATTACACCTCTGACAGTCACTTTTCTTCAGACTTCCATATCGAAGCTGAAATGGATGATGCTAAGTTAACACCACACCTCTAGCATCCAAGTCATTGCTAAGTTCAACAATACACCTATGGCCATGACTTTCCCTCGGACTTCCTTATGCAAGCCGAGATGACCAATGCTAAGTTCAACATTACACCTCTAGCATTACCCTCACTGTCAAGTTAAACATTACACCTATGATAGTGACACTTCTGAGTTAGGTTAATATCACACCTCTGACTCACATCCTTGTCAAGTTAACATTACACTTCTGACAAGACCACTTTCAACCCGTTAAGTTAATATCACACCTCTGACGGTAACAAACTTTCTTAGATTCCCCACGAGTCTAGTCTCACTTGTTATTCTCTTCAACAGAATAACAAGTCTACCTAAAAATATTGTTAGGTTAATACTACACCATCAACAGTGTTTCCATCAAATCCCCAGTTGAGCTCAATCAAGTTAATCCCAAACACTTGATAAAAGTTCACCCTCCCTGGGGGTACCAATTCTACTTGTCACTTTCTCTTATAAAGTGGCAGGTCCATCAAAAATTTCATCTCTGTCAAGTTAATATTACACCTCTGACAGTATCATGAGAGTTCCTGAAATAGGATCTTTCTCCACAAAGTTTGACTTATTAAAATTACCATCATAATTTTGACAAAGTCAAAGACTCTTTGCTTCTATGCGTCTAACTGAAGACAAAAAGTTCAAGACAATGAAAGAGGCAAAAAGAAAAGTGTCACTTTTATTTTCCAGGCATATGAAAGTGATACAAAAAACGCTCTCTTATACAATAAGATTGAGTGTTACAGTCAAAACGCTCTCTTACAATAAGATGGAGTGTTACAATTAAGGAGTACAAAGAAGTCCCTCTCCCTCTCAGAGGTTGCACTCACTCCTTAAAGCCGCGTCTGATTCCAAGTGCGCGATGTTTTGTGGCTACAATAGAAGCTGGTTACACCACGATGCATGATGTAAACATCGAAAGAGCCCTAGCTGACTAAGCTAAGAGCAATGATGTTCTTGAGGTCTGGTGGCAGCAGAAAGTCCTGCAACCCTTCATTCATGAACATCTCTTTCCCCAGCAGACCATCCAGCAGACATGAGGAGTCCTCGATGTTACTTCTGGGGTGGGAGAGGAAGAGGATCCTACCTGCCACCTTATCCACTGTAGCCCCCTCGCCGCCATGCTTACCCTGACCATCTCTTGCCAGCAGGCATGACTGGTGCAGTGGATCTGAAGAGACCTTGGCGAGGGTCGAGTCCTCGTCAGTGATATAATATATTCCCTTGTGGACGACGAAGACCATAATATATTCCCTTGTGGATGAACATCGAACAAGTCCGCCGGCTGAGATATTCTTCCAGGGGCCAGCGAACCTGAAAAAGGACAATCAAGCCTACCTGCAAAGAATAAACAAGGGGGTTAGAAAATCTGGAACTTAGTGTACTTCAACAAAAGAAAACTAAGTGACAGACGCGACTATTATCAAAGGCTGCAGACGCGGGAATAAGCCCACGCAGTCAATTAAAATACCGCGCCAACGGAGACAGACGCGAATCAGAACTATGGAACACATAGGATTCAAACGCAGCCTCATCTTACGCTCGCGCCTAAAAGCACAAGACGCGAAAAACTTCAAACGCCGAAAACTGCCATCTCTCTGTTGAATAAACAGGAGTTGCAAGATTCGGGTCTGAAAATTTCAGCCCAATTTGGAATTCATCCAAGTCAATGACCTTAAAACACGAGCTTCATGAGCGAAGCCCGCGCCAAGTGCCAAGGATTTCAGCACTCGCGTCTAGAGAGGAAGTTGGCGGCGCAAATTCCAGAAGGAATGTACCAACTCAGACTTCATGAGAAAATTCCAGATGACAATCTCTTCAGGAGATGCCAAAGTGCAAGTTTAGGTGGACTGAAGACATCATGGCGGGTCGGAATGGCATACCCGCAGAGGCCTCCGTCAAGAGCAGATTTCTCTGCATCAGAACAGAGACATGAAAGGCGATCAAAGAGACGCTTCCGTCTGAAGAGACCAAATAGAAGCATGAAGGCTCTGGGTCATCTTCATCCACGGAGTCACCTTCGTCCATGGAGGCAGAATCCCTGTTGGAAACTCTAGAGAAGGCAGGATTTCTCGGAAACAATCCAACTTTGGATTGTTAAAGAGGAAGAGGGTTAGCCCTATTTATAGGCAGACCCTAATAACTGTTATTAATGGTGCATCAATCGGAATCGTCGCGCACAACTGTCAAAGTCCAATGGAGGACTGACGCGTGGAACGCCGCTTTGGGAACCGTCGAAGACACTGGTCTCCAACCGCCAGCGCCGTTTCGCATTAAAAGGCATTAACGCCTTCAGTCCAATGAAAAATCGACGCGTGGAACAAATCATCGCGAAGATCATGCGTCATGACTTCGCAGCGAGTCATCATTTGACACGTGGCGCGGTTCAGTTAATGAACCGGGAAGTCCGCGCGCCAAAAGGTGAAATCCTGCCGGTTCCCCAGGCCAGCTGGCGGCGTAATCATGACACGGCACAGATTCGCACCCAAAGGACGCACCTCTTCGATGGACATGCCCCGTCAGCATATCCATAAATGCATTCGGAAGGTCGCGTCTCTCTACGAAGTCCGCGTCCGACCCAGCGGGCCCAACATCGCGTCTGCCTTATGGAAGATCGGGCGCGTTTCCATTGCCAAAGGACGCACCCTACAGAAGTCGCGTCTTTAAAGCAGTACCATCTCGGCTTTTCGAAAAGAACCTGCGTTCGGCCTCCTGCTTCTGCAAAATCAGTTCAACAGTACACTGACGCAAGCAGACGACCAACCACTCCTGGCTTAAAGCACACCCGTGACAGACTAAAAGCAATCGGGGAGGTTTAGACTGTGCATCTAGACACTCAACATGATCAACTCTGGTGGCTTCAAAGAGTTCAAACAGTACACTCACGAAGACCAACTCCAGATAAAATCAAACCCGGAGCACTAACAGTCCAGTCATGAAAGCAAATATGGCTAAAATCCAAAGTATTTCGAAATCCGTCCCAGTTAACTGCGGAATATCGAAAACTTTGGAGGGGGTTCTGTAGGCTGTCCAAAAGTTACTGGAGGACAAGCCATTGAAAAGCAAAGTTTCAAGCTCTAGACGGGAGGGACTATCACCCGCGTCTCAGCATCAAGGCGCGTTGACTCGACACCCGCGTCTCAGCATCAAGGCGCGTTGGCTCGACACCCGCGTCTCAGCATCAAGGCGCGTTGGCTCGACACCCGCGTCTCAGCATCAAGGCGCGTCGGCCTGACACCCGCGTCTCAGCATCAAGGCGCGTCGGCCTGATACCCGCGTCTCAGTTATAACCGCCTTGGTTAAGGGACCAATCACTGCCTACACGTAAGGGAAATCAGCCCCCATCGTGGCGTGTCTTTAGCAGGCACGTGGGTTAGTTACCGCCCATGTAGCGGAGAAGTGGCCCCTCATTGTGGAGCGTTTTCAGGGGGCACGTTCACCCTTGGGACCTCTATAAATAGCCTCGTTTGCTATGAGGTCGGGGCGAGAGGCATTAATCGGACGAGAGGGTGGAGATCATCAACAAAGAGAGAGAGAAGACTCTTCAGCAAGTTCGCTGCGTACGAGCTAGCTTTCGCCTACCTTCTCTTTTAGAGTTTTGGTAGACAGAGCTGTGTCACTCTTTCTACCGGCCGAAGAGGAGATCCCAGAAGGACGGTCATCTGGTCAACGGAGAACAAGATTCACTCTCCACCGCCACACGAAGAACCCAGCATTAAACAAAGGGGGGATTCAAGATTCAACATCCTCCCTTGTAACCGGAAGGAAAAGTCTGGTTGTAATAGTTTCATTTGATTCAAAAAAAATTTTTACTGCAATTCTTGTCTTCTCCTTTTCCGAGTCATACAAGAGATTCTGCGAAACCAGAGATTCTGGGTTCGATCCCCAGCGGAGTCGCCATCTCTTGTATGACCCGAAAAAGGAGAAGACAAGAATTGCAGTAAAAGTTTTCCTTGAATCAATGAAACTATTACAACCAGACTTTTCCTTCCGGTTACAAGGGAGGGAGGATGTTGAATCTTGAATCCCCCCTTTGTTTAATGCTGAGTTCTTCGTGTGGCGGTGGAGAGTGAGTCTTGTTCTCCGTTGACCAGATGACCGTCCTTCTGGGATCTCCTCTTCGGCCGGTAGAAAGAGTGACACAGCTCTGTCTACCAAAACTCTAAAAGAGAAGGTAGGCGAAAGCTAGCTCGTACGCAGCGAACTTGCTGAAGAGTCTTCTCTCTCTCTTTGTTGATGATCTCCTCCCTCTCATCCGATTAATGCCTCTCGCCCCGACCTCATAGCAAACGAGGCTATTTATAGAGGTCCCAGGGGTGAACGTGCCCCTGAAAACGCTCCACAATGAGGGGCCACTTCTCCGCTACATGGGCGGTAACTAACCCACGTGCCTGCTAAAGACACGCCACGATGGGGGCTGATTTCCCTTACGTGTAGGCAGTGATTGGTCCCTTAACCAAGGCGGTTATAACTGAGACGCGGGTTTTAGACCTTTGCGTCTTGAGGCTGAGACGCGGGTGTCAGGCCGACGCGCCTTGATGCTGAGACGCGGGTGTCGAGCCAACGCGCCTTGATGCTGAGACGCGGGTGTCGAGCCAACGCGCCTTGATGCTGAGACGCGGGTGATAGTCCCTCGCGTTTAGAGCTTGAAACTTTGCTTTTCAATGGCTTGTCCTCCAGTAACTTTTGGACAGCCTACATAGTGTTCTTCTTTATATTAGGGAAATAATGCTTTATAATCTCCCTGTCCTTCATTATACAGGTCTTATTCATAATAAAATTCGCCCCATTAATAGGTAGACCAAAAGTAAGGGCAACATTCTCCACAGTTAACTCAATTTGTTTGCCCCCAATTCTAAAGGTCCTTGTATCCCTATCATACTGGTTTACAATTTTCAGCACACTGATGTTTGATTTTAGACCTTTTTCAGCACCAAACTCCTCATTATAGAAGCCATGAAGATTTGGCCAAACGGGGTCTCCTTTATCGCATCTACAAAATCGGCCTGAATGTGCTTTTTGAATTTCTAATGAATTCGCACATAGGATTTAGGCTCGATCTCAAAGGACGAACCTTCAATTCTTATTTACCTATAGAAACAGAAATATTAAAAACATTACTATAAAATACCTGGTCGCAGTACGTTTATTTAAAAGTTTAAAAGCAAAAAAGACTGCGACCTTTGTCGCAGTAGCCGTTAATAAACTATAATTCATTGCGACTAAGGTCGCACTGCAATTTGTAATTATCCAATATAAATTATCATGAAGGGGGCTTTGTATCATCATACTGCGACCAGGGTCCCAATATTCTATCAGGCTAACTTAGTTAACAAACTGTGACCATACCCTCAGAAAGGAGAAAACGAACAGCAACACTGCGACTTCAGTCGCAGAGTTTTATTAAAAAAATCCTTAAGAAAAAACGGCGGGGAAATTTTTTTAAACCAAATAATTTATAAAAGTCTGCGACTAAGGTCGCATAAACCTAAGTCGCTAATTTAGATAACTGAACCCGAGTCGACATAAAAGGAAATGAACCGAAAAAAACTTTTGACCTAGGTCACTGTGTTAAAAAATTTAAGAATTAAAATCTCTAAAATCTCTGTTTATCTTAAACTTTAAACTTGATCTAAAAATTCAGTGCAAAATTTTTTTTTTAAACCGCATAAATATACTTCTTTTTGATGATTAACTCTTTAAATCATAAAAAGCAAATCTTTCTCTCTTTTTGCGATCATGGTCGCAAGTTATAAAAAAAATTTTATTTTTAAAAAAAAACCAAGAATATTGAAAATTTTAAAAAATTCAAAAAAATTCGTAAAAAAACAGTTCATCAGACAATTTAATTTAAGTTAGGTTAAAATAGGAATATTATGAAAAAAAGAAAAAGGGATACAAAACTGAAAAAATATAACTATTAAAATTTACGAACCCAAAAAAATATTCTGGGTTCCCCCATTACCTTTTTCCGTGGATGATTTCTTTGGCGCCATCTTTAACAGATAATTTTATAAAAAACCTAATTTTTGAACGAAATGATCAAAAAATTTAGGAAACAGTAGCACTAAATTTTTCTAATTGATTAACTGATAATTTCATATCTGAAATTTTTTTGAAAGGAAAGGTTTTACATACAGTAAAAATTGTGAGGGAGGGTATTTTAGTCAAAGCGATTCTTGAAGTGACTGATACTAACTCGGGCGGGAATTTTTTAGTTTTTGTCTGCCAAAATTTATGTCAGATTCGTGGTTATTATGTTGCCAAGTCCTGCCAGCTGAGAAACTCTCTTAGCTGTCGGTTGAGGTACAGTAACCCATATATATATATATATATATATATATATATATATTGAAAAGTCAAAGTAATTTTATTGTTAGCAGGAATAATATTATAGAAATGTACAAGGCTAGGCTACTCTGCTCACAAATCTTGGATAACTATAGGGAGGGGGGAGGACCCTAACCGTCACCTTCCACTATAGTACACCAAGAGAAGAACTAGATTAACCCAAGTCTCCAATGTATTACAATTTGTTTCCATTAACTCAAACAACTCAATCTATTACATAGAGTATTAATTTACACTTTTCCATTCTCTCAAACAACTCTGTTTCAGTGATTACTAGGACCAATTGCTTAGTATTTCTTGCTCCTGGGCAGAATTGGATTCTTTCCTGTGGCAAGTTTGCATTATCACTAGGATGTCTTCTTAAAGTCTTCTAAAGAGCTTGATTTTATGCAGTTGCTATTGCTGGAATATTCTTCGGTTTCTTTCTTACCAGATATGACACACAGCTGCAGTTAGGACCAGCCTAGACAATATATAAGTTTTTGTTTTGGCACTAAAACTTCTTTTGATTTCCTCTGCTTCTGCGTGTAGGCTGATATGATGAGGGGGTAGCTTGAGTTTAAGTTACACAAAGACCATATGTAGGAGGAGTAGGGGCAATTGAAGAATAAATGGTGAGTTGTTTCAGTTTCTGAGTTATATAACACACAGAAGTCTTGCTCAACAATCTCATAACGCTTCAACCTGTCCCTAGTAAGAAGTTTGTCCAGTAAAGCTCTTAAAAGACAGGTAGACATTTTAGGGCAGTGGTGTGAATACCAGACAACTAAGGCCAATTCAAATGCAGGTGAAGACTGTCTAACCTCATTCCAGACTGACTTTAGTATGAATAAACCTGCAGAGCAAGGTGTCCAATGCCATTTGTTATCAGTGTAGTGCATATGGCTTAACATGAATTGCCTTATCTG
Organism: Agave tequilana; assembly: GCA_038442645.1. NCBI lineage: Eukaryota > Viridiplantae > Streptophyta > Magnoliopsida > Asparagales > Asparagaceae > Agave > Agave tequilana. The sequence goes on from JAVJIF010009603.1 coordinate 109,156, forward strand.
ACATAGCTCTTTCCATGACACAGAATTCATAGGATGAACTGGAGCATTCTCAATAGAGTAGAGCTTTTTATAGTGCATTCTCATCCACTTAGCCCATATTGTGTCAGTTGCACAATAGGTCCAGAAACGCTTGCAAGCAAAAGTTTTGTTAACTACTTGAAATGATCCAAGTCCCATGCTCCCTTCACTTCTTGGCTTCCATATAGATTTCCAGCTCCACGCGTGCATTTTTCCTTTCCAGAGAAAGTTGGCACACATACTATCCAATTCTCTACAGACCGAAGCTGGCAACTGATAGGATTGAATCCAATAGGAAACAATGTCATGTATGACAGACCTTATCTGTTCAATTCTGCCTGGAAAGAAAGTGTCTGACTTCTCCAACCTTCGAGCTTTTCTTTCCATTTATCAATAAGAGAGGACAAGTGTCTGTGCTTCAAGTATTTTTCTGATAAAGGCATGCCCAAGTACTTGGTGGGTAGGAGTCCCTCAGGAAACCCAATGATAGCTTTTAGTTCTTCTCCGCAAGAACATCCCTTACTAAAATAAATCTTGCTTTTCTGAATGTTGATAGTGAGGCCTGTATTAAGCTTCAATTCATCTAGCAATGTATGCAGGGTGAGAAGAGATAATTTATTAGCTTTAAGAAAGACTAACATATCATCTGCGAAGGGAGATGAGTCACAAAATTATGAACATCTCTTCTTATTGACTCAATCCTTCCCAAGGCCAGAGCTACATCCATTTGGATTGACCAAAACTCCATGACAAGTACAAAGATGTAGGGAGATAGGGGGTCACCTTGTCTGATTCCTCTGTTTCTTATGAAGAACCCAGTCGGGGATCCATTTAGTAATACAGAGAAAGTTAGAGTGGATAGGCATTCCTTTATCCAGGCAATCCAATTTTCAGGAAAACCCATACATTCCATGATGAAATAGACAAATTCTCTATTTAAACTGTCAAAGGCCTTGTGCAAGTCTATTTTGAGACAACAACCTTTAAGAGCATTCCTCTTATTAAAATCTGTCACAAGTTCGTGTGCAAGCAAGCTGCAATCACTGATTTGTCTTCCCTCAGAAAAGAACTTTGGTTTGCTGAAACTAGATCTTTAGTGACATATTGCAATCTATTACACATTACTTTTGAAATGATCTTATAGAGAGTGTTGCAGCAGGATATAGGCCTGAAATTAGCAAGTTTAGAGGAGTTAGTGCCTTTAGGAACCAAAGTAAGGAAGGTGTGATTTACCTGTCTGAGGAGTTGTCCTTTATCGAAGAAGTTCATTACTGCTTTAGTGGTACTTTACCCACAATATCCCAGTACTTTTGAAAGAAAGAGGCATTGAATCCATCAGGTCCAGGTGCCTCGTCTGGATCCATTTTGCGACAACATTTTTTATCTCTTCTAGAGTGATTGGTCTCACTAACCAGCTCTTGGCTTCTTGAGTTAATTGCTTCTTCACAATCAGTTTGGGGAAGAACTTTCTGTAGTTTGTCTGATTAAAAAGTCCACAGTAGAACTTGGGTGCTTCTTCACGCAGTTGTGAGTAGTTCTGGATAGCCTCTCCTTTTTTGTTGATAATCTGCTTTATTTGGTTTCTGTGTTGTCTAACTTTGATTGCTGAGTAAAAAAAAACTTAGTGTTTCTGTTCCCTAACTTGAGCCAAGTTTCTCTGCTTTTTTGTCTAAGTTGCTCTTCTTCTAGTCTCATCCATTTGTCCAGCTCTTTTTTTAAAGTTTTTTCTTCTTGATGCATCTGTTCATTTAGAGGATCTTCACCTAGCTCATCATGGGTAGATTGGATTTCCTTCCTCAGAGATAAGATCTATCTTTGATGTTGATGTTATTCTCATTTCTCCATTTTCTAATCTCGTTTTTTGCCTCTTTAAGCTTCATGACCAATTGGAACAACGGATACCCTTCGTATGTGGCATTACAGGCTTGAGTTATGGCTTCTTTACACCCGTCACATTGGGACCAGTAAGTGAAGAAACGAAAGGGTTTAGGGCCTGTATTGTATGGCTTCAGTAGATGGAGTGGCATGGGGGATGATCACTAGAAGCCAAAGGCAGATACTCATAGAATGAGTCTGGTAGTGTGTTAATCCAGTTCTGATTGCACAAAATTCTATCTAATCGACAACTAATTCTCTTGGGCCATCAGAGCAATTGTTCCAAGACCCTTTAGATCCGATGCTGCTTATATCAGAGAGAGAGCATTGAGTGATACAATCATTGAAAGGAGTTAGTTTTTCAGATGTTAATGGTTTCCCTCCCACCTTTTCTGATATAATTCTTGCTGGGTTGAAGTCGCCTAGCACAACCCACATGCCTTGATTTGCAGTGGAATTAATTTAAATCAGAGAGGACCATAGCTCCTCTCTCATACTTTGACTATTAGATGCATAGACTAATGTGAGTATGATCATGAACCCCACTTTATTTATCGCGTGAATGTTAATCTGCTGAGAAGAAGAGGATAAACATCTTACAATCTCATACATACATTTTTATTCCACCCAATCCATATTCTGCCTGTAATTATTATAAAAGGCCGATCCTTGAGGCGAGCATTTTATCACTCTATTTTTGTTTGCATTTTTTCACTTTGGTTTCTACCAATGCAACAAGAGAGGGATTGTATTTGGATATGTGTTGAATTACATCCCTCCTCCTTTCTTTCTTATTTAGCCCTCTTACATTCCAGGCAAAGATAGACATTTAAATTGCATAAGGGCCCTTTCGCTTTCTCTCACTCCTCCTCAAGGCTCCAAGGGGTGATTTTCAATCCTCACATTTTTGTTCTTCTTTGCTGCTTTTTATAACTTGCAATCTTCTATCATTGCTTGCCATTCAGGGTTATCTTGAACAAGTGGAAAAGGTATTTGTAGATTCTCCCAATCTGGACTTTCTCCTGTAATTTGAGTGTTACCATCTTGCTCCAATTGGATATTGTTTTGCTGATCATGTATCAGAATATCTGATACACAACTTTCAACTATTACCTTCTGGTTTTTGTAAGCATTGTTATTTAAGACATTTGAGATAAATTTTTAGCTCCATGTTGGTAACTGTTATGGTGCTCATGTATCAGAGTAACTAATGACCCTTTGTTTTCTGATATATCATCTTTTTCTACGACAAGTTCTGAAGCAGTAGGTGACTCATTCTTCTTTTGGTTACTGTTTGTCTGGTTTTGTATCCAAATTATACTGTTTCCACCTTTTTCATCATGTGACATTGGGATTGACATAGAGCCTCAACTTGTCCTGAGGAGATCGCTATAGGGAGAGAGGAGATAGAGGAGATGGAAGAAGATAGCACAGAGATTGGAAGACAAAGGAGCAAGATGGCGCATTACAGCAGGCCAGGATATGCCCCCGGTCGATCGCCCGGTCGACCGGTGGAGAAGGCCGTTCGACTGTCCGGTCGACCGTGTGCAGGACGTGCACAGGGTTAGCCCGGTCGACCGCCCGGTCGACCGTGGACACCAATAGTTGCGCGCAGGACAACAACCTCTCTGAGGAATCCGCCAACCAGGCGGAGACCGATGCAGCGGAGACGTACCTAACACGACAAGAAAGAAAACAATAGAGAAAAGCAATCAACACATTATTTAACGAGGTTCGGCAACGTGCCTACGTCCTCGGGGCAAGGGAGAGAGAGAGAGTTTATTGATTCAACAATCAATTACAACTTATTCCTTCTTCAAGAAATTTCCAAGGGAGATTTTCAGAGGAATTTTCAGGGATACAATACATGAGGGCTCTAGCCCTTATTTATAACCACAGAGTCTCTGAATTTAAGGAAACCCAAATTGGATTTGGGGGCCGTTTGTTTCGCGTAAAAGTCCGTAATTCGTAAATGACTTACAACCCAGTTACAACTACGGCGTTTGTTTGGACCGTAATTCGTAAAAGACTTACACAACCCAATTACCCCACACTTGCAAACCCAATTACCACTCACTTGCAGCCCAGTTACAGTTAATTTTGTGGTCATGCAAATTTGTATTATTTTTTTATGTTAATATTAAATTTTTTTAATATTTAGCATTTTTAATATTTATATGCAATATTAAAACTTTTTAATCACCAAATAGTTAATTTTGTGATCAACTTTTTCACTTACGACTTACACATTACGATAACCAAACACCGTAAAACACAATACACTTTCCACTTACAACTTTATATTACCAACCAAACACCATAAAGCTTACATGCATGTAACTCATTTACAAATGTAAAAGACTTTACCAATTACAACTTACGAATTACGGCCAATTACGACAACCAAACAGACCCTTAATCCATCCAGAAAAGGAGTCTGAATCCCAAAAGGAAAGCCAAAACGCGTCTGTCGGTCGACCGGCCGGTCGACCGATCCATGTCCAGGTCGACCGGGCCGTCGACCGGGCCCTAACCGAGAGCAGCACTATGTCAGTCGGTCGACCGTGCGGTCGACCGCTCTATGCCACGGTCGACCGGGCGGTTGACCAGGCTAATCCTGTGCACGTCCTGCACACTGGTCGACCGGCGGTCGACCAGTGGAGAACGGTCGACCGGCCTTCTCCACGGTCGACCGGGCTGTCGACCGGTGGCATATCCTGGCCTGCTGCAATGCGCCGTCTTGCTCCTTTGTCTTCCGATCTCTGTGCTACCTTCTTCCATCTCCTCTCTCCCTACAATCGTCAAAGACTATGCTTTCAGAAATCTCAACAATGCCAGGATCCTTTGTCCTTGATTGTTTATATAGCACTGGGTCATCTCCATCCACTGAGATATGTGGAACACCATCAACAACGCCAGAAGCACCTTCGTCAAATTTTGTACTGTGATGATCATTTTCCTTTTTTGCTAATTTCTCAACCCGGCTTCCTGTAGTTATATCAGACTGTTTTCCCGATTCAATTGTATTTTTACACTGAAGCTTTTGTTATTATCTGTGATATGTACAATTGCCTTTGGCACCCACACCTCTTTTGTAACCTCTTTTGCAGGACACAGAGTGTGTCCAAATGACCAAATGACTTGCATTTTGCACAGGCTGGAGGAATCCATTCATATTCAATGTCAATATCCTGGAGCTCCCCTTCTTCACTTGGATACTTACTTTATTAGGAAAGGAAAATCCAGCTTCTATGTTAATAAAACATCTTGCATGGTCTATTCTGTCACCCATTGTAGTGGCCCTGTCCATGAATAAGGGTTTGCCCATCAAGCTTGCAATTCTACTGATTATGTCTCTGGACCATAGTTTTAGAGGTAAAAAGGGCATTCGAACCCAAATAGGCAGAGATGACAGTAAGTCTCTCTCAAGTTCAAGCCCTTCAGTCCATCTTTTCAGTGGTATTTGGAGCTGTTTGTTTCGTCGTAAAAGGCGAAAAAGTCCGTAATTCATAAATGACTTACAACCTAGTTACAACTACGGCGTTTGTTTGGACCGTAATTCATAAAAGACTCACGCAACCCAACTACCACTCAATTGCTACTCAATTACCACTCACTTGCAGCCCAGTTACATTTAATTTTGTGGTCATGCAAATTTGTATTATTTTTTATGTTAATATTAATTTTTTTAATATTTAGCATTTTTAATATTTATTTGCAATATTAAAACTTTTTAAATCACCAAATAGTTAATTTTGTGGTCAACTTTTTACTTACGACTTACACATTACGACAACCAAATACCGTAAAATACAATACACTTTCCCACTTACAACTTTATATTACCAACCAAACACCATAAAACTTACATGCATGTAACGCATTTACAACAGTAAAAGACTTTATCAATTACGGCTTACAAATTATGGCGAATTACGACAACCAAACATACCCATAGCCTTCCATCGAATAGTCAAGGCCATTCTGTAATATATATATATATATTATATATATATATATATATATATATATATATATATATATATATATATATAGGGCTTACTGTACCTCAGCCTGCGGGCTGAGAGAGTTTCTCAGCCTGCGGGACGTGGCTGAATATATGCCACACATCGGTCGCAGAGTGTGGGCGCCAAAAAATCAAAAAACCCCGCCTAAACAATCGTGAAACAAATTGACAAAAATACCCCTTTTATATGACGACAGCGACTTCTAGCATTGAAAAGTAAAAAATATTCCATGGTCGCATACTTAATACAGAATAAAGAATACCGGAGGAAACATGCTATCGTATAGCAATGCGACCTCCTTCAGTACTGCGACCAAAGTCGCAAACTTCTTTCTCATTACGATGGTGATGACGAGGATTAGAAGTTTAAAAAAATATTCTCATTACGATGGTGATGACGAGGATTAGAAGTTTAAAAAAATTGTATTTTGTTTTTTTTTAAATATATATAAATCTGTTTTCTAAAGTTAATTGTGTGAATTACATTTTTTACTACTATGTCTTGGTTGAAAATGCTGTACAATTGTTACAAACCTTCATTTTAAATATTTTACGCTAAACGAATATACTGCGACCTTGGTCGCAGTTAATAATTATATTACTTCACCCTTATAAATTTTTAAAATGAAAGGTTGCGACATTGGTTGCAGTTGCTGGACGCAGACTTAATAAATACACTGCGACCTTGGTCGCAGTTGCTGGACTTTAGTCTTAATCAACAACAACACTGCTACCTTGGTCGCAGTTTCTGACCGTAGTCTTAATAAAATAAACGACCGTAGTCTTAATAAAATAAACTGCGACCTTGATCGCAGTTGTTGGTGTTTAGTCTTAATAAAATACACAGCGACCTTGGTCGCAGTTGCTGGTCTTTACTCTTAATCAACAACATCACACCTTGGTCGCAGTTGGTGGTCTTTATAAATAATCAACAACAACACTGCGACATTGGTCGCAGTTGATGGCCGCAGTCTTAAAAAAATAATCTGCAATCTTGGTCGCTATTGCTGGTCTTTAGTCTTAATCAACAACAACACTGCGACGAGGTGACACGTCACCGCAGCAGTTGCTTAGTCGCAGACTTTGGTCACAGCGTCGACCCTGGTCGCAGTAGTTACTGTTTGCAATGTATCTTATGCGACCTTGGTCGCAGTGTCATCTATGGTCATAGTTGTTTTGTTTGCAATGCATGGCTGCGAAAAAGTTCGTAGTTTATTAAAAAAAACAAATATGCTTTTTATTTATGTCCAGGCATTTATCTCCAGGCATGTGCAAATGATACAAAACAATCTCTTATACAATAAGATTGAGTGTTACAAATACAGCAATACAAAAGAAGACTAAACATCAAAAAAATCCCTTGTTGACTAAGAGCAATCTTCTTCTTGAGGTCTGGTGGCAGCAGAATCAATAAGATTGAGTGTTACAAAGAAGACTAAACATCAAAGTAGCCAAGAAGACTAAACATCAAAAAATCCCTTGTTGACTAAGAGCAATCTTCTTCTTGAGGTCTGGTGGCAGCAGAATCAATAAGATTGAGTGTTACAAAGAAGACTAAACATCAAAGTAGCCAGAAGACAAAACATCAAAAAAGCCAAGAAGAGCCCTTGTTGACTACTAAGAGCAATCTTCTCCTAGAGGTCTGGTGGCAGCAGAATCCTCCGATTCCAACTGACCCTCCAAAGTGCCGGGATACGATCTTTCGTTCATGAACATCTCTTCACCAGAAGGTTATCCAGTGAGCATGGAGTTTCCTCAATGTGACTTCTGGGGTAAGAGAGGGAGAGTGAGACCTCACAAGGTATGCTACCCACCACTATATCCACCACATCCCTCACCGCCATACCCACTCTGACCATCCGTTACCAGCAAGCTTGACTGGTGCATCAAGTCAGAGCAGATCTCGGTGAGGATTAAGTCATCGTCAGGGATCATGACTTCTTCCCTTGTGAACGACGAGGACCATGACTTCTTCCCTTGTGGATGATGAGGTCTATGACTTCTTCCCTTGTGGACGAACATCGATCAAGTTCGTCAATAGGGTCATCTTCATCCATGGAGGCAGGCCCCTGTTAGAGACTCTGAAGAAGACGGAAATTCTCAGAGCAATTGCTCTCGAAAGAAAACAGTCTAATTATGGACTGTTAAAGGGAGAGGGTGAGCCCTATTTATAGGCAGCCCATAATAACCATAATTAATGGTTCATTAATCAGAATCGTCGGCATTAATGGTCTCCAACCGTCAGCGCCGGTTTGGCATTAAAAGACATTAACGCCTAAACCCAATGAAGAACCGACGCGTAGACAACCGCTTCGGGAAACAACGAATGGTGCGGGGTTCGTCAACATAGACTTGACGTTAAAAGATCTCATAAAATCTTTATGACAGGTCGCGTCTCACGGACTGACTCCAAGTCGCATCAGACAACAGACAACTTTTCATTTTTCATTTAGATTCAAAAAATGACTTAATCCAAAAAACAACACTTAATAAAACAACACTTAACGTACTGCGACCAAAGTCGCAGTCCACGTAATGCAACCCTAGATTGCAGTTGCTGGCCATCTTTATCAATAACAACACTGCGACCTTGGTCGCATTTAACCATGTACACTGCGACAAAAGACTTTGGCTAAGGTCGCAGTTTAAATGTACAATGCGACCAAAGACTCTGACTACATTATATTCAAAAAAATTAATTACTTAACGTACTGCGACCAAAGTCGCAGTCCATGTAATGCAACCGTAGATTGCAGTTGCTGGCCATCTTTATCAATAACAACACTGCGACCTTGGTCGCATTTCACCATGTACACTGCGATCAAAGACTTTGACTAAGGTCGCAGTTTAAATGTACAATGCGACCAAAGACTCTGACTACATTATATATAAAAAAAATAAACTATTAAGTAGAATTTTATCGCAGGCTGAAAAGATTGATCTGAAAAGATTTTATATTTTCAAAAAAATTTTTATCCCACGCTGAAAAGGAGAAACTAGATCTTACAAAAAAAGGTAAAGAAATAAGGCGAAAAGTAATTTATATCCTACAAAGAGCGGCAAAATAAAAGGGGGGAAAAATAATAATAAACAATAAGGAAAAGTTATCATAAGGGGTATTTGGTAATTTAACTTCTCCCTAAAAGCGGGCCGCAAGTCAGTGAGGTGACAAATCGAGCCACGTCACCGCAGGCTGAGAGAGTACTCTCAGCCCACGGGCTGATATACATTTTTCTCATATATATATATATATATATATATATATATATATATAATACAACCTTTTCAACAAATGCACCGGGAGGCAAATTTGCCAAAGCTACTCTCAGGTTTAAGGAATAATAAAAATTCAGAAAGAAAAAAATAGGAGGGTTACAACTTACAATAATATTTTTCTTCTTAAACAGATAACAAAACTCAAAAGACCCAACCCGGTGTGGGCTCCTTGTGGTTTGTGGGTCCCAAGAAAAGAGTTACCAGAAGGTTACCTCTGGGTCAAAATGCCCTACGTCTTTAATAATTTCTCTACGGGCAGCGAGCCGGACACGTGGCGCTCCCATGACGCACGCACTCTCGTCAAGTGAGAAGAGCCCGAGGCGGTCCGGTTCTCAAACCCGGTCAATTTTCCCACCCTCCCCGGCCCTATTTAAACAGCCCAAAGCTTGTGCATTTTATTTCTAGGGTTTTTGCTGCCGCCGCGTTTTCTCGCCAACCATGGGACGAAGTAAGTTGCTCGAATCCTGAAGTTTTTTCATATAAGCTAATTGATCTATCGGATTAAATGGATCTTTGATTAAATTATAGGTATTTTCTTCAGTCATTATCTTTTGTTGAAATTTTAAGTTGATTACTGAAATGATCCTTTGGATGCAACGATTGATGGATGTTACCAAAAGGGTTTTTTTTCGAGGTTCTTTTGTGATCTTGTGATATTTTGTGTATTTTTTTGGGAAAATTGCAGTCGGTTGAGTTTTAGAGCTTCCATTATGATTGTTATTTTCTTATAGATGATGCAAAGCTATGGTGTACAATATCATGCATTCATCTACGATAATCAAAGTCGCTAGTTTAGATGCCGAGAAGAATTGAAGATATTGGTCCATAGCATAATTGGCTAGAGTTTTACAGTGGACCATCCTAGTATTAACCCTTCTCGTTTCATACATTGATATTGGTAATGATGCATCAGCATTATTCAAAAAAGTCTATTATTTAAAAATAATTTCAAAAATAGACCCCATCCAAAAAATTTTCTAAGAATGACCCTCTGGCACCCGACGTCAATACCACGTCAGCCATGGTCGCTGGGGCAGTTTTTGGTTCGCCGGGGGTTGCTAATCCCGGCTGAGCCAATACTTTTTTTCGCTGTGTTTGGTCAACCGGTGTTCCAACTCTAGTCGACCAATACATTTTTTTAGTTTTGGACTTGACCGGGGTTGTTTGGGCTTGACCGATGTTCCAACCCCGGCCAAGCAAGACTTGGGCATAATTTGCTCATTTTGGCTCCAATGTGCATGCAAGACAAAAAATAAAAAAAATATGTTTGTCGGTCGGTTAGGGTTGCCAACACGGCCGATCAAATATAGTGCAAAAATTAAAAAATGTTCAACAAGGGTTGATTGAAACAGAAACTGCCCTCTCGCCAGCGCAGCGCTGGTGGCAAGCTGACGTGGCATGTTAGAGGGGCATTCTTAGAAATATTTTTGGAGGAGGTCTATATTTAAAATTATTTTTAAAAAAAGGTTTTTTTTTTTGAGAAATTGCCCAAGATATAATTATCACTAATGCATAGGAGACTTTTCCCAATATAGGAAATTTTTTTTATCAATGATGTACATGATAAACATGCAGGTAGGCACTTGATTCTTGTTTGGACTCTTGTAAAAAGTATGCCTATCTTTATTTATGTACAGATGCCCACGAGATAACCTATATCATGTGCTTCTTCTTACAATTATATCATTGTTTTCTTAGTTATTTAATGATTCAAGATTGTTCTGAAACTTGATGTTATAGAGTAGTAGTGTATGTTTAACATGCACATATTACATATAAGCAGTACTTCAATGCTTTTACGTGCGTCCACTACCTGTAAAAACTATGAACTCATGTCCATGTGTTTAGATAGTAGACAAAATGAGCCAATCTGAGATGTTGTCTTATAGAACATCTGATGTTGGAGATTTAATTGCATCAAGATGATGGTTGTTCTAGATAGTAAATTGTTTTGTTGACATCTTATGCATTAGATTGTTTTTTTTTTTTTTGGGAGATGGCCTGGTGCGGCAACTTGCATGTCAGGAATATCAGCAGTGGTGATGAAGCAGTATGATCTGGTCAACAGTTTCTACATCTTACCGCTGCACTGAATGTCACCTGCCACTTCATGTTTTAGGAACACTCAAAACACTTAGTCACCTGGATCCTTTAGAAACGTCTGAACATTGGCAAACACCCTTGACATTTTAGGTCATAAGATTTTGTGATGAGATATTATCATTTCATTGCAACAGTGGAGCATCTATTAAACTCTAGATTAAGAACACAATTTTCTCTTTACTATTGGCTTGCTACTAGAAGGATTACACTTTGTTGCCATATATTTCTGTGCAGTACATCAATAAAACTTTCCATGTGTCTGTTTCAGACAATTTGAGACATCCAGATGCTTGGCATCCCTGTCGTCTGTGCCTGTAAACTGGTTATGTCTGGAGTATGAGATGTAGCCTTTTGCTTTTCTCCTTTAAACCCTCTGCAGCTTTGGTTGCAAGGTTACACATTTGTGACTTGAGACTCTTTCGGTGGAGAAACTTAGTTCAAGGAAAATACAAGCTGCTGTAAGCTCCTGATAGTGAAGAAGATCAGGTCAGAGGACAAAGGTTCTCTGACAAAGGGTCTCTGCTACAGGAGAACATAAGTTCCCTCTACTATCAACACGCATGCACCCCTGCGCGCGCACACATGATCTATCATTCTTCACCATTTTTTCTGATCAAATTTCACTGCATTTATTGGCTGTCACATCATTAACGTGTGACCCATTAACCGTAACTGAATCTGTAGAAAAACATGATTCAGTAGCTTTTGAATTGACTCCTTACAGATTATGGCCCATTGTCTATTGTAATGGACTTATAATGAAACATGTATCTTTATCTTCTGAATTGACTCTTTACAGATCTCAATCCTTAGCTGTCATAACTTAATATAGCATCATGATTGCTGCAATTAATCTCTAAGAGAAGTTTTGAAATAATGCACTTCCCAATAAATTGTCAATAACTCCTTTGTTGCTGTTGCCTTTTTTAGACTTTAGTTAGACTATACATGGACAATTATTGGGGAATAAATGAACGTGAATTTTGGTAGTTCAGACCTGATGAAAGTTTGAACTATCTTGACTTCAATTATGTCTGACCTATCTATTTCTTCGTAGACGCTTTAATGTGGTTTTTCACTGAGATCATGGACTTATTAATGGTAGTTTCATGTCATTTAATATTTTAGTTTGAAACTGAAACTATACAACATCATTCATACCAGTTTAAGTATCTTCGATCCACCACACGCTTAGTGAAAATCTCTTGATCTGGTCTTTCACAGTGAAGCTTATATTTCAAGGTTTTAATGCTTGTAGTTAAATTCATCCAAATTACTTGATACTTTTGTTTTGGAACTGTGCAGTTCTTTAGAAATTTGATTTAGTTTGCCATATTATTGTTTCAATTTAAGTGTATTAATCTATTCTAGAGATAACGATTGTGAATTTAGAATATTTTAGCCTAAGAAAGTCTAGGGACTACTATAACTCCAAGCTTGTCTTTGGATGCTCTCTTCGCCTTTCTAGAAGGAGAATCATTACCTCAAGTTTATAATTATTAATTATTACCCTACTTCATCATTTGTATTCATATCTGAAAATTTGATAGCTAATCGGCTCTTATGTTGCAACCAGTTTTTGTATCTATATACATAGAAGCATGTAGCCTACCCCAAATACATGGGACAAATGGCTTAGTTGTTGTTGTTGTATACGTAGAAGCATGTCCCCATGAAACCTTGTTAGCTGTACTCTTTTAACTTTATAGTGGTGTTGCCTTTTGGTTATATTGTAACATATTGTAGTCTGTTTGGATCTGATCTGTTCTCTTCGCATGTTATCTTTTTACTCAGCTATCCTTTACAATCTTAATTTTGTCTGTTTGCTCCTTGGACACCTGATGCTTTGGTGGCATTTGTGTCTGCAAATAATTTGTTGAATATGTACATGTGGATCTTTCATTTTTATAATGTTTGTTGAATATGTATTTTGGGTTAACAAAAATTGTTTTCCTACTTCCAACAGCTGTACATTATAACAAATAGCTTGGGAATTGAAGTTAATTTATCTCTTGTAATTTCCTTTTGCAGGACCTGCAAGATGCTATCGTCAATTAAGAACAAGCCATACCCAAAATCACGGTACTGCCGTGGTGTCCCTGATCCCAGATCAGGATTTATGATGTGGGGATGAAGAGGAAGGGAGTCGATGAATTCCCTTTTTGTGTTCACCTTGTTAGTTGGGAGAAGGAGAATGTGTCAAGTGAGGCACTTGAGGCTGCTCGCATTGCATGCAACAAGTACATGACAAAGTTTGCTGGCAAGGATGCTTTCCATCTTAGAGTGAGGGTGCACCCGTTCCATGTCCTGCGGATCAACAAGATGCTTTCATGTGCTGGAGCTGATAGGCTCCAGACTGGAATGAGGGGTGCATTTGGCAAGCCACAAGGAACATGTGCAAGGTGGCCATTGGTCAAGTCCTGTTATCAGTTCGCTGCAAGGATAACAATGGAAATCATGCTCAGGAGGCTCTTCGCCGTGCTAAGTTCAAGTTCCCTGGCCGTCAGAAGATCATTGTTAGCCGAAAATGGTAAGCTTACCTTTGTTGGACAATATTGTTCACAAAAGAAGTTAGAAATTTATATTAGATTTAATCCAACTATTTCTGTAGAGTGAATTATACATTCCAAGTTTTCTAAATTGTCTTGATAAGTTCTATTTTAAAATTATCAAATATATCGAGTAGCATTACAGGACTAATATATGAATATGTGCACCATACAGTTTTTCAATGGTACCTTCGATGTTAGTGTTTATATGAATGCCCATACTAATCATCATATTTGTTTTCAGGGCTTCACAAAATACAACCGCAATGACTACTTGAAGTGGAAAAGTGAGAACCGCATTGTCTCTGATGGAGTTAATGCTAAGGTGTGTTCTTCTTGTGCATATTTAAGTTTATTTCTTTTAATTTTATCGCTGATAAAGGTTAAGGCAGGTCAACATGCAACTCTTAGGTTGTAATAGTGTTTTTCTTTATTACTATCACCTTTGCAAAATTGCCGGGTTTAGTTCTCTGATAGAGAGACCATTCTTGACATAGTTCTATTTATTAAGCTACTGGTAGGAAATTGCCTTTGCAAAATACTTTGATATATACTTCCTTTGAGGTGCCCTTTGACAAAGACATGTGGGAGAATTAGTGTGATTACATTTATTCTTGCTTGTTTTTTTGGTGGAACAAACTTAATTTTTGTCTTTTGGGAGTTTTGTTATGTGCTGCTCTTAGAAACCCCCTCAGTGCATCTCGGTTTGAGTTTGAGTTAGCTTGACAAAGGTAGAATAATGATCCTAGTAAAATTTTGAGGAAATCAATAAAATGAAGTTATCCTGGAATAATTTTATTACATTTCCAGATTACAACTGAATTATCCTGTCGCTTTTCATTCAATATGCTGTGATCCACAGCTGTTTAAAGTGATGAATGAAACACTCTCTGTGCTTTCCTTTTCTTTCAATTTTTCATTGTTTGCTGTACTGTTTACAAACAAAAAAAACACAAATTACCAGTCTCTGTGGTACGTAAACTTCCAGTTCGTGATCTTGGTTGTGTTTTTTTTTTTTTTCAATCCCACTGCATCAATGTTAGCCTCGCTGGAATCTTTTGTTTGCCACTATTTTCTGTTAGATTTTATGAATCTCCGCTTCAATCTTTAATACTAAGGGAAGTGATCCGACTCTTTTTACAATGTGATACAGCTGCTTGGATGTCATGGACCACTTGCTAATCGTCAGCCTGGGAGAGCGTTCCTAACTGCCTCAGTATCTTCTTAGGTGCCTCTCAGTTCTGTTTGCAGTTATTATAAATTAGTGTTGCTCTTGTACCGAATTATGTCATATCTAAAGACTTTATACTGTAGTCTTTTGTTACTCCAGTTGTTTGCTGAGATTTCTTTGGTACAAGATTTGCTTATTAGAACTTGCCTAATTACCATGGCGTTTGAACACATGTTATGAACAAGCTTAGATTGTTATGTTGCATTTGCCAATTGCTTCTGGAGCAAAAGGGATTTATGTGTTTGCATGGTGCCATAATTCCCATCTGAGTTGCAAACGATGTGACAATGTTTCACATCTTCAATTTGTGATGCATGTGATGTGTGTGGGAACACCTTCCCTTTGCTTGTTATGTTATTGAGGTGCTGACTCTTATTGCTACCCTTTTGTTCAGTCACTGTGTTGTGTACCACTGTCTCACAAATCCTATAGCTGAAATTTATATCCTTGAGTTATCCAACACTTGCACAAACAAGATTAGGGAAATTAATTCAAAGCATTCCACAGGCTGTATGATAAAATTCTATGCATGCAATTTATAGCATGTTCTGATAAATGAAACAAAAAAGAAATGTACAGATCATAGCAAGTCCAAGACAGTGTTGCAGTTGCTAGCGGTCTTAGCAAGCATCTCATTGTGCTCTAATTCTGGGAATTTTCATGGACCATTGCTGACAAGTACTAGGATCCACCACAGCGGAGCTGAACATATAATTTGCCATCGCCTCTGTACGGCAACCATTGCGGACAAGAGTTGGCCAATGTGTCGTTATAGTTCAAGTGTCATTGAGTCTGAACCTTCTCCTCCATTGTAGACTTCTTCGTGTTGCCAGCAATATGAGAGTTCTCATATTGCGTCTGGATATGGTGTATCCATTGTAGCACGAGCTAGCAATGACAGCACGGAGGTGGTACCGAGCTGGCAGACCAAGTGAGCCCGTTGTTGGACCGAGTAGCAGCAGGTGTCCGGGTAGCTGGTTTTACTGCACATGTTGACGAACATCGGAGCAAAGGGGGAGAGCGGCATGGGATGGGAGATGGCGATCGCGGTGAGAGAGAAGAGAATGGGGAGAATAGTTGGATTCCCATATTGATTGTGTTTGTGTGTGTGTGTGTGTGTGTGTGTGTGTGTCTGCCACTGTAAACTTGAAAATATAGAAACCATAGTTCAAAGATACAATTTCCATATCCTGCAGCAAATGCTTGAGAGAGGAGACCCCAAATCCCAAGTGGTAGCTCATTTGGACTAACACAACAATACCAACTCACAATACTTGTAGGAAGTACAGGCCTTCATATTACAAAGCATGCTTGTCTGGAACGTGCAAACTGTTAGGATTTTGCTTTGTCTTCAAGAGGAGATGATGGTCTAAAAGATCCAATCGAGTTGGAGAAGATGATGACTTGATGCAGAAAAAAAGTAGCAGATCAAGAAAAGTTAATCAACTTTTAGTCGACTAATAAAGATTATTAGTTGACTAGGCCTAAGTACTAATCGACCAGGATAGTTAGAGAGAGGAAGCAGTTTACAGTAGTCGAATATATACCTATTAGTCCACTAATGGAAGAGATTAGTCGACTAGGCCTAAGTGTTAGTCGACTATACGAACGTTTTTTGAAGCAGAATCAGTTTTTTTTCACGCGTCGATTTCTTTTTTTCTGATAGAGTACGAATAAAACTCAGTTTCTATTCAATGAAAGATTTGTTTCTAAAGATTAAAAGGTTTAGAATTCTTCTAGATTAAGAAGATTAACTCCTAATAGGATTGATCAATATTCTTCAAACATCCAATAGTCAAGATCATCTCATAGTCCGAATAAGAGTCAGTACTGTAAATCTATACATAGAAGTTGTAACACAGTATTGCAAACAGAGAAATACTGATCTCAAGCAGAAAGAAGTGGAGAACACTAAGGAGATCAGAAGGAAGACAAGAAGAGAAGAGTAAGGTGAAGGTGCATAGAGATAAGATAATTCTCTTATAATCTAGGTGTAGATTAAGAAGAAAGGTGAATACTCTTGTTGCATCGAGAGGGAAGTTAGATCTCTTTGTATCAAGTTATTAATAAAGTTATCTCAAGTTCTCTCCTCGTGGACATAGACAAAGTTTGTACCGAATCACATTAAATCATCGTGTTCTTTCTTATTACTCTTGTCACACCCTGTTTCCGAAAATACGCTGGAGCGGAGTCACGATGAGAGTCAGCGACGGATATAAGTAAGGAAAATTCCTCAAGTATACGCACTAAGCCTTAAGTAACCCAGAATAAGGTATAAATCTATACTATAATAAGTCAACGATCACTGCAATATCACATATATGCATCCGCACATAATATCATATTAATAAAGAACTGAAAAAAGACTGAATATGATATACAATAATCAATAAAAATATAGAAATAGGAATAAAAAGGAGGCAAGAATACCAGAATCAAATAGGGAAAAACTCTAAACTCCTCACAACATGCACGGGCTCATCGAACACCTGATCACCGAAATAAAGCATATCTAATATCTGGACTGCAAATTCAGGGTCGTCGAAGCCACTTAATGAGATAAGAAAAAGGAAGTGCTCGTGCATATAAACAGTGTGTATAATAACAACATAATAAACTGAAAATAAAAGATAACTGAATACTCAATATCATGAACAGAACAATAAAGTCAGTCAGTACAAAATTAGATGTCCAAATCAGGTCATGTGTACAATCCGGTGTCTATCATGGTTTATATACATGTACAGTTTGGTGATTACAGTTAGCTACAATACATTATGAACAGTTCATTATTATTTATTTTGTCAGCGAACACCAATTGCCACATGCAGTAGACGCATCCCATACTACGCCTATCACATGTGTCAATCAGGGTCTTAAGTTATTGAAATTGATTGGTTGAAAATATTGTTCATGCTTTAGGTGGGTCCCGTACATACCCGAGACCACGGCCCAGATGCCTGGCGCTGAACCAGGCCCTACCTCCAGGTAGTCAGTAACAGTAACATTACTCACAGTATCACTGTGGAACAATACTCACAGTAATACTGTGGAACAATAAACATATGGGATGTCAGTCATCCCTCGGAATCCTGTAGTGGAACCGTAAGTTGGATGGAACATGTATCCTAGGTCCACCCAAAATACAAACGCTATCGCCTCCATCAATTTTTTCCAATCCCAGTATAAGTTATCTATTTACATTATTATTTAATTTAGTCAAAACAATCAGGATCATTTTACTTAGAATACCAGACGATACGATGACAGTAACGGTACAGTATAACAGTTAACAATAATTATATACACGGTAAACAATAATCAAGACAGTAAACAATATCAGTAACCGTGTATACGATGAATAGAGCTGTACCGAGCGTTACAGTGTAACAATAATTTCCCAGTAACTTTCAGTAACATGAATAATACAATAACAAGCCCGGATACTGCTCAATAGATAGTCTTATCTAAAGTTGATAAATATCTCATCCATCTGCATTAGGATACAATAGTAACTGATTAATAATCTGTCTCAATAAAATTATCATGAACATCAAGTATCAATTCATGTCAAAGTATCTAATACGGTAACCATCACCTCAATAAATCAATAAATATCTAAATAAATACACACTTCACCATATCCAAATAATCATCACTATCCAAATTCAATCTAGATCATCGGTTAACCCTCATTTCCTTCACACACAATCAAAAGGATCCAAACTCAAGATAACTAGTCGAATATGAAAATGTATAATCCACTAGTCCTGATCAGTCCAATCAAACACCTATTTCTCAACCTAAGTTCAACTCCATTCTAATAGAGTTTACTAATAAGTCTTAGTCCAAAATGCCATCTAAATTATCATTGAATATAAAGGAATAAAATCTTTTTAAATAACTCACATATCAATAACAAAATCTAAAATTCACATACATCAACATTAAATCCACATCTGATCTATCATCACCGAAATATTCAGCTCTCCGGCATCATAATCATCTAAGACTAATAATTAACTATATATCTGTAAAATCCACTTTCTTAATTACCTGGTCTGCTCCCAACCTCAACTCAGATTATGTTACCATTTAGCACACTGACCAACTCAATCATTAACAGATCCAGTCAAGTCATAGTCAAAGGTACACCACAAATAATCCTGAATCTGAAATAGTAAACAATCTATACATGAAATAATAGGACAAGAAAATCTCATTAATAGAGTATTGAATCCACTGTATGTCTAAGCATCAACAGATCTAATAAATCAAATAATGTTACCAATCTATAAAGTGTGTCACTCACATCTCAGTACAAGACACTAACTCTGCATTTATATATACACATTAACAATATATCAATTTCATTCTTCATCATCAAATCCAACCTCACCCTAATATAGTCCATTGACCCAATCCATCAATGAAGCAAACTCATTAGTTATTCCTCAATTTTACAATGTAATTCTCAGTTGGTTATTATTAATAAGGAGAATCAAAACTAATACACATCTGCCTAGAATAATGGCACGAAACGACAATGCTGTTGGTAACAGAGTAATGATATATCAATAAAACAATATCAGAGCATCACAATATAACAATAGTGACCGGCATGAACAAAATAATACAGAATAATATATACATGCACATGAAACATCAAGATAAAAGCTAAAAATGAATTAGATTAATAAACGAACACTTACATGAAATGATGCGATTTTTGGTCCGAATCGCCGTCTGGTCTTCACTGCAAGAAACCAGTATTGATCTACGGATCATCTCATGGATCAGTCTTCGAATCGCCTGTGTATCGGGTTCATAGCGGCACAAATCTGAAATCTCCCGTTACCGAGTCCGGGTCGCACGAACTAGTCCGAAACGCTGTAACACACAACCATACACACGGAGAGGAAGGGGAATCAACACACACTCATAATACACTCACACATGTACCCATACAAGCACGCTACAAGTGCATACATCCATGGGTACACTCACATACATACACACATACGGGTATACACATACATATACAGTATAATCATGCATACACACACAATTATACAGTTATATACATACATACACCTATATACACGTATATACGACTACATACACACACATATATGTATACATACATACATACATATACATATACATACACACACACACACACACACATACACACACACACACGTGTGTGTGTAGACATATATATATAGACATATAAATATTCATACCCATCCACACTTAAGCACATATGTAAATCCGTACTGTTAACTATACACACCTACACTTTATTACATCACACCCATTCATTTATGTTTCTACATCACATTTATACATACATTAAAGCATGCATACATATTAATATTAATAATGCACATATGGTTACATAAATATATACATAACTAAACATATACATGCAAGTTATATAAGAGAGAGGGAGGAGACTCACGCAACTGGGTGACTTGCAGCGCGCCGACGGAGGCTCCGGCGGAGGCGACGGAGAAGGTCGATGGATAAAGGATCTCGTCGGGAAGGGCGTAGGTGCGTTCGCGCTCGCCGACGGCGATCCACAAAGAGGTTGAAGATGCCATGGTAAAGGTGGAGAAAGCCATGGGAACTCGGGTGTGCTCTGACTTGGGTATGAAGGAGAGTGGACGGTGGATTATCATGGCGTGGGGTTATGATGGTGGCGGTTGTAGGGCACTGCATGATGGCGGATGGGGGTTGGGGAGGTATGAATGCAGCATGGTCCGATTGCTTGCCGGAGGGTGGGGGTTCCGGTGAGTGCTCCGGTGATATTGCTTGCACGCGGCGAAGCTCATGGAGGAGGTACGGCTGTCACGGAGATAGGATGGTCTGCGGCATGATTGCAAGGGCTCAGCAAGGCGCTGGGAAAGGCAAGGCTGAGGTGGGGTCTCGGCTGTGTAGGTGAGGAGAAAAAGTGGCTGGTTGGGATAGGATTTAGGATTAGATATAATAAAAAAGGTTGGGGTTTAGTTAAGATTAGATATGACAAGATAGGATTTGGGGATTAGGCTGTTAGGATTAGGATAATAGGTTAACAGGTTGGCTAATGGGTTATGGGTTCAAGAGTATTGGGTTTGGGAAAGGGCACGAATAAGAATCAAGGAAAAAGAAAATATTATGAATACCACTACAAAAAATAATAATAATACTAATATTAACATTAACAATAATTAATCAAAATATTATTAATAATAATACCAATAACATTACACGACCATAACAATAATAATAATAACAACAACAATAATAACAATATTTATAGTAATAACACTAATAATTATAAATAATAATAATAGTAACAATAATGATAGTAATAATAGTATTAGTTAACCAAATAATAATATTAATTAACAATAATAAAAGTGATAGTAACAATAATAACAATATTAATAATAATAGCACTAATAATAATAAATAATAGACATAATAAATAATAATGGTAAATATATAAAGTCAAATTACCATTTAATACTCCAAAATAATATGTACATTTAATAATAAGTATAAATCAAGTTAATTAATAATAATAAATAAAATAATCAGTAAAATAAAATAAATACATTAAAAAATATAGAAATATAGTATTATTTACTAGAGATATTACAACTGTTTTGTTTAGATATTACTAGTTTGCTTTACAATAATTTTCTTTTGAAAGTACTAATCATATTGTCAAGCTCCGCAAACTTCGCCCCTGAGAGTAACAATTAGTATTGATAGCACCGATTTGTTACAACACAAACATTCTCGAAGATTGTAGGGAAATGTGACCTAATTTTGTAAAATGATGGAACCAAGGATAAAACCACCATTTTTTGCACTTAAAAGAGCTTAACATGCATTAATCACTACTATATCCCTATTGATTCCCTTTCAAAAAAAATATAACAAGAGCTACACAATCCAGTTAACCACAATATGTGGTAAAACAACATTTTATTGCCACCAAGCTACAGCAAGGTGCTTCTAAACATAGAAGATCCACTGACCATGAGTCGATGATTACGTACTGGATTTTAAGGTCCTGGCCTTCAACAAACTTAATATTAGAGGAAGCAATTTAAAGCACAAAATATATCTCAATTACAAATCTTTCACTGACCCATGACACCATCATCTTTATCTTACAAACTCAGCTGAGAAATATTCATCAAGCCGAATAAAAAAAAATAAAGAATATTCAGGAGAGAGTCAGAATTTTATAATTAACAGAACAACAAATACATATCCTCTGAAAAAAAATGTCAAAAGTAAATAACAACTGGGGGCATGTTTCTTTTCATATCCAAGAATCTCCTGCCCGCGGTTATCATAATTGAGGGTTAACAATGAAAACGAATTAAATGAATGTCCTAGGCTTACAATAAACACAGCTTGACACCTTCAAACCATGACCAATGGCAATATAGTTACAGGAGATGGGATGTCTTCTTATGCTTCTTTTTTTGTTTTTTTTTTCCTGGGTTAAAATGCAAGCCGAGCAAACTCACCAGCTAGTTATGAAGCTATGCCATGACTGGATTGGAAGATACAATGTCTAAAAACAATGGCTGAATAAAAGAATGATTCTCTACCGTCCCGTTTTAGCTCTTTTCATTCCGTTGTTACCAAATGAGGAAACACTGCCACTAGGATGAGGGCTATCTTCTCTTGGACCTGAATTTAACATAGCCAGCTCTCGAAGCTGTTGCCTCTTGTAGAAATCCTGGGATTCATCCTGTCGAAGAAAAGATTTTTTACTTGAGTTGGTAGAATTGAAGTATAATAGCCACATCTCCATTTAGTTAATGTGAAAGAAAAAATATTTAAAATAAATTAAACCAGTTGTGCAAAAATTCCTGATGGGGACATCTAGTAGGATTTGTTTGATTTAGTTGTTGACTTATCTTATCTTATTGTAGTTTGTTTTAGTTGTTATTATTGTTGGTTGGTATTATCCCACGTCAGTTATAGTGGGAGTTATTTTTTTTTGTAGGCCTATATAAGGCTGAGATTACTATTGTTTTCTTCAGTTAATGATTGATAATGAAAATTGCTATTTGAGCATTTTGAGCAGCCTGTGTGCTTCGGGTGAGAAACCCTAGGGAGAGATTCTCAAACCCTATCTTGGGAGAAAAACCCTAGGTTGAGATTTCCTAGAGTTCGTCCCCCATCAATTCCCCTTTTTAAATAGATGCCGTGCAAAAGGATTAACCATATCAGAAAAAGCTTCTATCACATAAACATCAAGTCTCTACATTGTTCCCCTTTCTTTCTTTCTTTTCCCTCTTTTTTAATTTTCATGTTTCTCTTAATTTTTCCTCTTTCTTTTTTTTCACATGAAAGAGCTGATTATTAAGAAATTTAATGAAGAGCTTTCTTCCATTTGAAAAATATGCTAACTATACTTATGCTGACGATCATCAACATCAGCATCATTTTCCCCATCAAAATGAGGTAGGAAATGGGGTGCCACTCCAAATTGAGAAAGCCCAATGAAAGTGTGTATGTTTGATTCAACCCTCTGCAGTAGTGACTAGTGAAACTATGACAAGAGAGAGAGACAAGCCATAAAACCTATTAGGGAATACAGAAATACCTTCTTATCATGCAATTTAAGCTCATGCCACCAAGGAGCGACATCCAATATACTCCGAGAAGTCAAGAAGAAATGTGTGACGCCTCAAGTATATTTTTCCATGATTCTGCCTCAAGTATATTTTTCCATGGTTCCTACCTCAAAAATAATAGCTACCATCAATTCTTGAGTTCATAGGAACTACAGTATACTATAGACCTTTCCAATGTACATCGTTTAAAAGTGTAGTGTCCTCGCCATACCAACATTTCACTAACAATGTGGGATTTTAGAGGTGATTCATAGATTCAACAGGTAGCCCCCACCGCATCCATGTGTGGTTTGACACTTTACTCCATGTAGCACTTAGCACCCCATGACACTTGGTTCCGCATAGTTTTAGTAGGTTTTAGCTCCGACACCATTTGTAACACCCCAAATATATTTTTCCACAGTTCCTCACTAAAAATGTTGGCTATGACTAGTTCTCAAGTTCATGGAACTATTATATACTAGACACTTTTTCGGTGTATATCCCCACGTAGGACTATCACTTTACCTTAGGGTGTGACAAAATGAGGGTGAGAAATTTATGATATGTAATTTTCATATTCATTGTTGAGGCATGTTACAACCTACCAACAAAATATTTGGAAATAATACACAAAGCCATTCATACAACATAATATGAATTACTAGAAAGGTTCATTCTCTAGTATTGCAACTTTGGAGTGGGTACCAGAGAAGCTAGTCACCTATTACCTTTTCAGATATTAAAGAGGCTGAATTTGGTCTTGGGAGTGATACAACACCGGGGGCATGCCGTATTTCCCATTTCCTCCAACATTTTTGGGAGGTGCTCAAGAGGTTTTTCATCACCTTATTTGATAACTTCAATCGAGAAAGAGTCGACCTATGTCAACTCAATCAAGCCTTGATAGCCCTTGACCACAAGTGTAGAAGTGCGCGTAAAGTGGGGGAACTAAGGCCTATCGATCTTGTCAACAAAAAATCATCAAAGAAGTCCTTGCTATTCGTCTCTGAAAAAAAGATCCAAAATTCTTGTTGATCAAGTTCACTCTTGTGAAAAAAAATCAGATATCCTTGATAGTGTAGCTTGCACTAAAGAATACTAGCCAACACATCATTCACCTTGCTCCGCAACCTTCTTTAAATTGAATTGCAATAAGGCCTTTTACACTCTCAATTAGGCTTACTTTTAAACACTCCAAGGAAGAGGTTTTTGGTCCATATTGGATTAGTGGATCTCCTGTACTCTTCGTTCCAGCACCTCTTTGCTTCTTGTTAGTGGAGTGCCAGGTCTTCACCATGGTGACCCATTATCACACCTCTCTATCCTGGCCATTGAAATCTTTGGCAAGATTCTTGATAAACCCAGCCTCGAAGGTTTGTGGGTGGGTTGATAATTTTCCACGACCCAATAACCTAGTGATTTATATATGCCAATGACACCTCAATCCGCCCAAAGAGACTGAATAAATATTGTTAACCTCAAGCTTATCTTACTTTGAAGCAAAGTCCTGCCTCAAAATCAACCTCTGTAAATCATTCAGTATTAACCCTGATGAACTTTATGTGCAAGCTCTTGGATGTCAACTTGGTGCCTTCCCTTTCTCTTATTTGGGTATTCCACTTAACATGATAATTCTCAACCATGTTAATTGGAAATCTATGATTGATTGTCTTGATAGAAGACTCGCTATTTGGAAGAGCTCAATTCTTATAGCATGCATTTAGTTCTTTATCAAGGTCTCGCCCCTATATTTTATGTATTTATATCATCTTACTAAATGGGACATTGTAAAAAATGATAGGATTTAGCGAGTCATATTCTGGAAAGGTACAAAGGAAACTAGTGGGGTATGTCTTATCGTTGGCAGCGATTATGCTTAAGCAAAGCTCATGGTGGTCTTGGAATTAATCTCTGAAACTTAAATCTTGCTCTCTTAGCAACATGTGTGTAGCTTTTCTCTAAAGCAATAATCTATGGGTTGCTCTTATTAAGATTACCACTACAACCGTAGGAGAGTGAATGGTGCCATCGCTCCCCTTCTTGGCTACGTCGGTGTGGTGGTGATTTTTCGCCACAAGTGATTGGACGGTTGATCCTCACTACAAGCAAGAGATGAACTAGGATAGTGCACGTAACTATAGCATAACACAAAAAGAACACACAAGATTTTGCGTGAAAACCCTTAAAGTTACAAGGATTATAGGAATCCAAAAGATGAATGTGGATTTTAATCAAAATCAGAATCTAGGATCAGACTTGGGCTCCTCTAGTATCAGGGGTTCAATCTCCTCTTCGTTGGAGGATGAGGTTTAATTATACTCGACTGAGATGTTGGCATGGTGACAGATGATGCAGGCGAAATCTTTGTAACTGTACGATTTGCACATATCGGCTTGTTGTAACGACCGCGATCAGTGGTGCTGGCTTGTAGGGATTGCATGCAGGGAAATCCGCCACAGGGAAATCCGCCACTGTCCATAACTGCTCACGCAGAGTGGCGTCCCACGTGAACATGGAGGAAAATAAAATGGCGCATTTGTCGGCAGAGATTGAGGGTGAATTGTTGCTAGAGCTGCTTAGTCCGGAGCTGAAGTTTTCGGAACGGAGAAAACCTCAGAGCAGAGAAGACCTAGAGGAGATCGAGAATAGCATGAACTTTGGAGGAGAGCTCTGATGTAACTCGGAGAGTTGAACGATGAGAGACATGTGTCATCTTGGATGGGGTCAGAATTTGACCACTACAAATGCCTCCTGCTCTTTCACTTGTCGGAGCCTGCGGACAGGAAGTCGAAAGAGCGGCGTTGGTAAGAGACCATTTAATGCCTTAAGTTCATCTTAATGTTCGTAAGAACACAAGGATCTAGATCATATATGTGGATCTTCAAGATTTTTAATTCCAGGCTGTACAACTGTCTGCCAGTTGTCGCATCGGTCGGCTAGATTTCTCTAGGGTCGGATCCTGTCTCTATGAATCCAGGAGACATAATGACTGAGAGATATGGTTTCATATTTTGGCGGCGATGGTTGATCTTCTGTTGATTCGGTTGACTGAAAATCTTGGGACGTGGCCGACTTTTTTGGAGATTGAAAAATTGAATTGGAGGTGATTCAGCTTTCCCTTCCATCTATAAATAGAGTGAAACCCTTGAATGAAAATCACTTTCGCTATCTTCTCTGAGGAACCCTTGCTTCAAAATTCCTCCTCTCTGCTTTGTTGGGTCGTCGTGTCTTCTTTTTCTTCTTCATCAGATGATGGAAAAGGAGATGATGAAGTGGGAGGAAATGATGATCGGGCTCTCCCCATGTGGGAGTCTGGTTGTGTGCTACATTAGTTGTCGTGATGAACCAGTTACGATACATTAGTTATCGTGACAGGGTGCCGCCGTTGAGGGTGACAGGTGGGAGTCCGACTCCGATTGAAAGTGGTACTTGTCCTGGGCGGCTCTCGGGTGCTAGTGTGATTTCACAGTTGTCCAGTCATGTCTTGCAGGCTTCAGTCTGCTCGAACACCGGTGCCTAGCGCTTGGGATGCCTTCTGTGTGGTGAGCAATAGGAAGAGATAATGGGGTGTTTACAGCAGGGCTCCGCTGATGAATCACTCTCTTTCAGAGTTAAGACCTCTTCTTCGTAGCACAGGGATGTGGTGTGATATCATCACCTTCTTGCGTGTCTTGGAGGTTCCATTCTGGTCAGACATCGCTACCTTGCGTGTTTTGTCAGAGTTCGTCTAGAGCTAAGGGTGTTGTCGTTGCTTTGGAGGGATTCTTGTTGTTCTCCCTGAGATGTGGAGAAGAAGGCAGTTATGGTTTGGCTTCCTTGAAGGCGTGTTTCAGGCGAAGAGGAGATCTTTCATCTGGAGGATCTATTATTTTTGTGAAGAAACCTCCCGGAGTGTCTTCTCTGATTCCAAGATCTTTGAACAGTGGTGCAAGCAATAAGGTTGAGCCTTTCGGTGGGTTTTCCAGGGAAGACTTGTCTTTGGAGTTCGGAGGTGCAGCTAAACGTAACAGCAGGATGGAGGGATCGGACAAGATCATCTGTATTTCTTTTCAAAAATGTAAACACAGAAGCATAACGGTACTGCCCTTGTTATCAAGTATGTATTTAAAGGAATGGAATGGAAGGATTTTTCGAAATAAAACACATATATTGCCTTGAAATGGAAATGACTGTTTAGATCATGCCTGGATTGCTTTACCGTTGGCTTTTGGAATCAGAATGATCACGCCTCTTCGGAGCGGTGATCTTCATTATCGGCATGTTGGTCCGCTTTGGGAGTGGTTTGGCAAGTGATAATGTTGTTTCCAAATGGGGGTAGTCCCATCAGTGTACCGACAAACTTTTGGCCTCCGAGTGGGGGAAAATCCATGCAGTGGAATTGGGTTCATGGTTGCTTCCGAGTAGGAGAAATCCCATCAGGGGAGTTATGAATTTGGGACTCTGAGAGGGGGAATCCATGCTGCAAAGAAAAGATTCCGAGTGGGGGTGGAAGCCACAACGGACGGAGCCCGCAGACGAAAGTCTGTGCTAATATCTCCGAGTTGGGGAACCCCATCAGCGGGAAGTGCAGACTTTCGGGGGAGGATGGATGATGCTCATACAAGCATGCAATGGAACATCTTATATTAAATGTTAGATGTTAAACAGATTGGGCTAACAAAATCATGTGTACTCAGCCTCTAATCACACGAAACTACTACGTCGAGGGGATAATCCAAACAAGAAAACCCTCATATATATATCATATGTCCCGCGCAGTTATGGGCCAAACAAATATAATCCATGTTATCCCGAGATGAGCAATACATACAAGCATACCCGAAGATTGTGTTCGGGTAATACCCGGATGATCGTACCTTCCCGAAACGCTTGATTTCTCCAACCTCTAGCCACAAGAAACTAGTACGTCAAGAAAATAATCCAAACAAGAAAACCCTTATATATACTATATGTTTTGTGCAGTTATATGCTCTACGGAATTTTTAGCTGCAAAATTGGAAAGGGGCCTGAAGTGAGGATGCAACCCAGTGACAGATTGGATGCGTCGACACTGAGCTGGGGTAAAACCTACACCAGAGTGACGATTAAGACCTTCGAGTGGGTGGAATCCCAGCATCGGGGTTGGGTTCACAGTTGTTTTCGAGTGGGGGTTTGCCTCATCAGTGGAGATTTAAACTTAGTTAGGACCTAAAGTGAGGTGTGACCCATCGACAGATTGGATGCGTCTACTACGAGCGGGGGTAAAACCCGCATGACAATCCGTTTGGACCTGGCAGAGGAAAACTGCAGGGGTTCATTCATTCGTAGGTTCATATGAGAGGAGCCCATAGGCTGGCGTTAGTGTTCCGCGCCTGGTAGAGAAAAACTACCAAGAGCACATTCGCCTGTAGGATGAGGGGAACCCGTAGGTGGTTGCTTGCGTTACCATCCCCGAGCGGGGGTGAAACCCACAACAGAGCGTGCTAGCATTGGACTTGAGTGGGGGGAATATCATCAGTGGAGCTGGGTTCGCAGTCATTTCCGAGTGGAGGTAAGACCCATCAGCGTAGCAACGAACCTCAGTAAGACTGAGTGGGGAAAATCCCAGTAACAGAGTTGGCTGAAATAGTTAAGAGCAAAATATAATTTGATTTCATAATAAAATAAAATACATGAAAATTAAAGTTTATGGGAGATCACAGATAGGGGTACTGCACTGTGAGGGGAGGTATGAACGGATCAATCGATTGTCTTGTATTGGGTGATCGCATGCTATGGTTGGAGAGGGGTGCTCAACTGTCCAAATTCGGAGGCTGCTTTGGGTGTGAGAATATATTCCTTGAGGAAACCCTGATGGATAAGCTCTTCCAGGTACCTTCGGAGACTCCGGCAATGAACAGTCTTGTGCCTCTTACCGTCGTAGTAGGAGCAGTATCTTCTTCTCCGGGAAGTGAGAGATCATACTAGACGGGTCTTTGACACCTGACTGAGAGTTGATCATTGATAGCGTTGAAGACTTCGCTAATGTGGAGCCTAAGCAGAGTGAATTGTTCTATCGGCTTGTAAGCTCGGAGCGAGCTCGGTGAGAGGATCAGGAGCGCTTGTCTCTTGTAGGCAGGTTGCCCCTATTCTGAGCTTAGGCATGAGCAGAAGCTTGATGCGGAGACTTCGACTTTCCTCCATAGGCGCTAGGCTTCGCGGAATGATTGGAGAAAGTCTTCATTGCCTCCTCCAACTAGATGTAGGGCTGAGCTCGAGATAGAAGCTCGCTCATCCAAGTGGCATTGTGCTTTAGAAGATATTTGTACAAGGGGTGAGAGACTTCAGCCAGCTGATGAACGCGAGTGCAGAGACGTCCTCGCCGTAGTTGGGGACTTTGATCAATTGGCTCTAGAAGTGCCGATGTAATATTTAAGTGTATCGCTCTGCCTCATCTTGACGATGAGAAGATTGATTGTTCCTCTTAGTCTCCCGACGAGATGCGTATTGGGTAAGGAACGCTTTGGATACCTCCTCGAAGTTATGGAGAAAATATGAAGGCATGAAGTAAAACCAATCTGAGGCTACACCTTTCAGGATGGAAGGGAAGAAGCACATGAGGGATCATTGCGAGAGTGGACTATCATTTTGTCTCGAAAATGCCTGATGTGTTGGACTGGGTCGCTCATTCTGGAATAGTAGTTGAAGATTAGAGTTGAAAACTTTATCAGAAACTCAACACTCCAGGATCTCTTTGAAGGGGAGTCGGAGACTTCGACAACAGAGAGTGTTGATCGGCTGTTGAGCTGCAACTTAGCCTCTTCTTTGGATCAATTCGTCGAGGGTCCAGATGTCAAGAGATTCTCTGGTCCAGGCTCGCTTTCTGACTATGCCAGTGTCGGGGTGTTTTGGAGGGCAGTGATTTGAGCGTGGAGTCGATTGTTGAGCTGCCTCGATGCCTCCTGTTCGCGGATGGTATTCTCGCAATCGAGTCACATGCTTCTAATCACGATCTGATTAGGCTTGTTGCTCTTTCATCTGTTCTTTCATATCAGTGAACATTTGAAAGAGCTAGTCTTCATGCTGTCGCAGTGATTAGACACTGGCGACTGCCCCATGAGGCGAGGAGCTGATGTCTTCGGTGGTCCGTGGCTTATTGATGGCTGATAGGGGACCGTTGTTTTAAATATCGGTTGATATACCGGTATATCGACCGAGATACCGGTATTTTAACAAAAACAATACGATAAGTGCAAAAATTTACCGGATATAGTTTTGGACCGATATGAGCCGATATATCACCATGTGGCCGATATATCGGCCGATATAGTTACTTATTTGGATAATTATTATTTTCTTTTGCTTGAGAGATCATTTTATTTTATTCTATGTTCATTATGGTATTTCAATGATGTTTTTATATGATGTTTGGATAATAACTTATTTTTTTAATAACGTCTTATATGTATCGACTATTGATATATCAACCGGTACTTAATAACATATCGTGATATATCACCCAATATCTTGTATATAATTCTGCCGACCGGTATATCGCCGATATCCGATATTTAAAACACAGTAGGGGACCGTTTCCTAATGGTGTTGATGGCCTTATCTTTAGACGTAGTGCCGTTGAGGTGACTGTTTGCTTTCTTGAGGCCATCGGCGTTGTAGAAGAGGCTTTTGAGGAGACTTTTTGAGGAATGTTTGTGATTTTTGGGAGGGAGATCTCGAGCGTAGGGACTTATATCTCAATGAAAGTACCAGTTTGTGGTAGTGATTTTTTGCCACAAGTGATTAGATAATCGATCCTCATCACAAGCGAGAGATGAAGTAAGATAGTGCACGTAAATACAACACAACACAAAAAAGAACAAATGATTTTACATGAAAGCCGAGGAGAAGGAGCTTCACTATAATTCTCAAGTTACAAAGATTATAAGAATCTAGAAGATGAATGTGGATTTTAATCAAAATTAGCATCCAGGATCAGAATTGAACTCCTCAAGGGTTCTATACCTCCTCTTCGTTGGGGGATGAGGTTACTTATACTCGACTGAGCTGTTGGCATAGTGACAGATGGTGCAGGCGAGATTTTTGTAACTGAACGATTTGCACATGTCGACTTATTGTAACGAACGCGGTCAGCAGTGTTGTCTTGTAGGAATTGCATGCCAGGAAATACGCCACTGTCCATAACTGTCCGCGCTAAGTGACGTCACACGTTATGAACGTGGAAGAAAATAAGATGGCGTATTTATCGACAGAGATCGAGTGTGAATTGTTGCTAGAGTTGCTTGATTCGGAGCTGAAGTCTTCGGAACGGAGGAAACATCGGAGCAGAGAGGACCTGAGGGAGGTCGAGAATAGCATGGACTTCAAAGGAGAGCTCCGATGTACCTCGAAAAATTGGGAGGTGAGGGAAACATGTAATCTTGGATGGGATCAGAATTTGACCACTACAGTCTGCCAATGTCTGTGTTGTGTGCATGTGTAGGTAACAAGACAATATCTCCTTCATGAGCATCAAGATCAATGTTGGTGTTGGTCATTTAATGTGTGTTCAGACTAGTAATTGATTGGTTGGACAGGGTCATAGGAGAGCTCACACATCA
This sequence comes from Agave tequilana, assembly GCA_038442645.1. NCBI lineage: Eukaryota > Viridiplantae > Streptophyta > Magnoliopsida > Asparagales > Asparagaceae > Agave > Agave tequilana. Next base: position 141,444 of record JAVJIF010009603.1, read on the forward strand.
TTTGGTCTAAGTGGTTCCTAAAATTTGTACCAGAAGGGAAGGAGCTCTCTGTTCGTTCATTTCTAGAAATGAACGGGCACTGCTCTTAGCACCTCTTGGCATATTTATTATATAATGTTATTTGGAAATTTTATTATATAATGTTATCTAATTGTCTTCATGATGCAGAAATCCTGTATCCCGATGTAAGCTAACAGTTAAAGATTGGATCAAAGCTTATTTATTACAGGTCAATCAAAGATTTCAAACTTTCACAAGCCTACTGGATAGGTAGGATACTGTAGTTTCTCCACAACCCATATTCAACTTGTGTCAAGGTGAACGAGCAAGCAGTTCTGAAGTAGAAATGATAAAAAGAAGTTTAACGTTTATGAGGTGTCAGTTCTAATTGGGGGAGGAAACCCTTGGTGAAAAAAATATAAACTATAATGGCCTAGGGTCTTATCAGCAATGTTATGTGCGTCTTAAATTCATGACCCGAATCCGATTTGTGACCCAGCTCGATCTATGAGGCGCTTGCAAATTTTGAGGAGGAATTTTTTGTTGTAGTGTGTGGTGCTCAGCGAAGGGCTTGGCCTTGGATCTAGAGGCTTGCGGGTTTGGTCGAATTGTTATCGGGTCTGGTTGCTGGAGTGGAGCGGATCAGGTGCTGAAGTCGTGGGGTTTGGTCAGTTGTTGTCATTAGGTTTATTGTCTAGGTCAAAGTTAGCTTCAGTGATGGCAAATCGTTGTTGATGTCGCTGTTGGCAAGGCCGAAAAGGGGTTGGCGAAATCTCCGGTGAAGTCGTAGGGCGGGGTGGCGAAGCCAGTATGTTTGGTGGCGACAAGGTCGATATTCTGAATCGGAGTGATTGTCCATGTCGACTGAAACTCGAACTAAGGCCGGTGAGGTCATGGTGGGACTGGTGATGCTGTCAAAGGCCTTCGAAAAGGCCGGAGTAGTCAGTGTGGGGTTCCAATGACGTCACAATCGAGAGAGAGCGCAGAGGTTGAAGACGAGAGCGGAGGGGTTAGTGGTGTTCAATATAGGCTCTGTAAAGAGGGTAGAGGGGCTTGCTGTTGTAGAAGACCTAATACAGAGTTGGATCAGGTGGAGGTGATGTCGATGATTGGGACTGTCGCAATCTGAACGTCGAGGGCTGGTGTTGGGGTGACGTGGTCTCAATGTCGAGGGACGAGGAAGGTGGCAGTTCTATAGGGACTTGAGGAAGGCATGATGGGACGAGGCGTCAGCGACAAGGTCGAAGGAGGTGGCGGCTATTGTCAAAGGCTGAGGGATGGGTTCACGACGAGGTTTATAGGGCTAAGGTAAGGGTTGGGTGTTGAGAGAAGAAGGAAGAAGAGATTGAGGGTTGGGTTTTGGGTTGCTTTGCTGAGAAGAGAGAGAAGATGATGAATAGTGCAAAAAAAAAAATGGATTTTTTGATATAATTTTTGGGAAATTTTGAACAGTATTTTTTTAATCAACGAAAAACTAGTGGAGAAGAAAGATCTAATTATTTTTTAGTCCATCAAAGAAGAACTACGAAAGAGAGACGAGATCTAAATTTTACTCTGGTTTAGGGGTTTTTGTGGAAGCACTCAGGAATAATTTGATGTAAAAGAAAGGGGAAACCTAGGGTTTGTGGTGGGATTAGAGAAAACTAATCTAGGGTTCATAGAAATTGAAGAAAAGATAACATTTAGCCAATGTTTTAAAAAACCCGTTATGTAACTCGTGATAACCCGTTACATAACATAACGACACCCGGTTACATAGATAATATAACACTCGCAAAAACGCAGTTCCCACTAACGAGCGTTTTTTGAGGTGTTACGAACGTTACGTTACGAAAATAACGTAACATTTGTAACTTATGCTATTTACACGGGGTTGCTAAATATAAAACAACGAAGCGATTTTTCTCTCCAGACCAAATCGACATGAAATCCTAAATTGGGGACGACGAGTCAAGCAGCAAAGCATTGAAACACCCCAGTTCCTCCTCTCTCTGTGGGCGACGACTCTCTTGTGTGGTTTCTCCTCTTTCTACAGTTCCTCTTCAATTGATCCCTCTCTCATCAGCGAGCATCGAAGCACCCCATTATCTCTCTTTGATCTCTCTTCAATTAATAAAGAACTTGCCGCTGTAACGCTCTAAAAATCGAAGAACCACCGACTCTTCAATTGACGAGGAATCACCGTCGATATCTCTTCGATCTCTCTTCAATTGTTGAGGAATCGCATGACATCGAGCACTTCAGTTTCTTGATGCTCACTAAAAATTGTTGTGACACTTGATAAATGTGTTATTATTGTTTTGATATTTTTTAGATTTTTTAATATTATTTTCTTATTTATAAAAATCTTAAATATAGTATATATATTTATTTTTATTAAATAAATATTAAATCGCATAACCTACGTTATGCGGTACGTTATAACCTATGTTAACGTAACAAAGAAAAAAACGTTATTATTACGTTATCGTTATTTTAAACATTGCATTTAGCCTTCATACAAAGGTGAATTCCTCATCCACTTCATGCTTGCCACGTGAAGATTTAGAATTAGGGCTTCACACCCTAGAGAATTGCTTCCTCCACTTTATACTTCACACACAAAGATTTCAGAAAACCAATTAGAGTTTCAAATCTTAATGACTCATTCACTGATCTTCAAAATATATCATACAAGGATATTTATGAAGAAGGCTCACATGCACTACTCATGTCCTTCTCCTAGTCATAAAAGAACTCCTAAAAGAAATTTCTTAATCATAAAAGAACTTCTAAAAGAAATAATAAAAAGAAAAACTAGTAAAAAATACTACTCCTACTTCTAATCAAATCCACCCAGATTTCCTTCTCTTTGCCCGAATAAGCCTTCTTGTAGCTTCTCGGGTCTTCAATGTCCTTATCAATAATGCAGCTTGATCTTAGTAGCAAGGACCACCAAATGAAAGTGGCATCCTCGCTTGTACTACAATGCCCACTTCATGCTTGTACCTAGCCCAAGAATATTTACCATATGATGTCATGCCATTTGTAGAGACAAAGATTTATTAACTTTAATGGATACGTATAATAGTCATAAAATCTAATATGACCTAAAAAGGGAAACCCTATTGGAGTCTTAGGTCTAATCATATGTAGTTATGTACATCTCTTTTCTCTTTCAATATGGGACTAAAGTCACTCTTTGCCTCTGTATCTCTTTTGTCCTTAACATAAGTTCTTATGTGCCACTTCGAGTCACAACCTCAATAAAACCATGTCCAAGGACTATGAAAACCTAGAGGCTAATTGGTAAGAACAAAGGCTATAAAACCTACCAGGCTAATTGGTCAGAAGAAAGAACCTACACGAGAAACAAATAAATTGACTACATGAACAGCAGTCAACACGCTTTGGTACCATTCAAGATTTACAAGCTTCCAACAGGTATATGAGTATGATGTGATACTAAAAATAATTGATGGTGTCTATATCCAGTTTTCAAACGCTTCTATTGGTCTTCATAGAGCAATGATGTAGGTTGTAACTAGTATAAAAGATATAAAACAGAAGTGTTCTGAGAAATACATACCACTGGTTTAAGTAGCTCTTCTATAATTTCTTGAGCTTGTCTCAACCTTGTATCAACAATATTGGCAGGTAACTCGGCCTCAATCAAAATATGCAGTGGGTCATTCAAATGCTCATAGCCTGGTCTTCCCCTAAGTTCTTCCTCCTTCAATGTGCGTAAAGTACATATAAAATAATTTTTATATAAGTGATGCAAAAATAAATTAATAAACAAATGATTTTAAAAGGATAGCCATTGACCAGATAGATTCTACAGTCCAATATCAAATTGATAAAAATAAAGAAGCACATGATGCATTGTGTGGTTCAACTCATATGAAAGTGAAATAGAAACTACAATATATGAGAGACTCCATATGCTCATATTTGCTTAAAAGATATGTTCTTTTTTTTTCTCTCTTGTTTGGAGAGTAACAAGTTATATAAGTCAAAATAAAATAATTATGCCGGAACAATTCTCCAAAGAGAATCTGAGGACACCAGAAAGAAAATCCATGGCATTTATACAGTCCCTTTCATTGCACCAAAATTATGTAGTTGTGGTGAGGGTTAAGGGTTATGTTTTAATATATTTTAAGAAAACCCCCGCACGTCGAGCACCCTTTTCATGGGTCAAAACCTCGGAAACTGTAAGGGTGGGGGACTCATTCTACCCATAAATGAGATGGCATTACAACTAATGTTAGGGCTTTGCGGTAACTGTTGGATATAAATATATAATTAAGTAATTGTATTATGTTCCTAGTAGTATTCAAAATCATATTATATTTGTAGTAGTATTTGGGATCCTAGTAGTAGTCAGAGTCGGGTTTGGTTTTAGTTGAGTTTATATAAGAAGTAAAGTGTAACTGTATTTTGTATCCTCTCTGAAAATAGTGAATTGCCTTTGGAATTCTATCAGCAACACTACAATAGATTCACGGTTACTATCATAAAGATTTAACTCAACTGACATCTACAATTAATTGTTATTATATAAGATGGTATCACTACTCAAATTAGACCTTCTTGGCAGAGCTACAATAACCCCATGGTTACTATCATAAAGATCTACCAGAACTGATTCTGCAAGCAAATATTAAGGAACTCTGACTTTCAGGATGTCACATGGCTTCAAAGTTACTCTACCCCAAAATTTAAGCTGATATGTCTTCACTTTTAACTTCCCTTTCCAATGTGGGACTATTTCAATCACACATTGGATTCCCAAGTCCCAACATCTTACCCATTCATGTGTAATCACACATTGACTATAGCAAGGATGACCATCAAAACATGCTTCCACTGCCATATCACCTGTGACTGTGAAAACCCATCTTGGATCTGAATCCTTGCCTTGATTGAATTCATACTTCCCTTGGATGACAACCCTGACTTGGGTCAGAATCCTTGAATTAGCCTCACATCAAATTTATATTCACTCTTGAAAAATTACGTAAACTCTGATGTAAGAGAACTTTTGACCCAAGCGAAGTCAACTAGTGAGAACCATGCAGGCTGAACCCCAATCTGAGAACATGGTAAAATTGCAACAAGTGTAAAAAACACCCCGGGATTCAAATCACGGTATAAATATTTATATTGTCCTTTTCACATCTTATCTTCTGTTGGCCTAAGGATTCAATCACTTTGATTTTGATGATTCTAAAACTCATGTAATTTAGTGTTACTAATCAAGTTCAAGTATTTTAAGAATACATGTTTTCAAGAGTTGGTGTTTTAGCTTTAAACATTTATCAAATGAAGATTTTGATGCATTCAAATTGATTCAAGTTTTGGACTCAAGCTCAAGAAGTCAAATTTGGAGAAGTCCACTTGAAGATATTAAAGATTGCGTCAACTCTTGCTTTAATATGTAAGATGTTAATTGTTTAAGTTTAGAGTAGTAGATTGGATGCTCAAGTTATCACACACACACACACAAAGATTTTTCAAACCAAATTTATGATTTTTTTAAAAAAAAGTTGTGTTTAACAATTTTGAAATATCTATATATACATACATAAAAAAATAAATTTTTATATATGAATTATTTTTAGACAAATGAATTTTAAACTATATCTTAATTAAATATATATATATATATATATTTATTTTAAATATGATATAGTTTTTTTTAAAGCTTTTACAAAAAAAATTTAAAAGATAAAGAAAATCAGATTTTGGCCGCTGACCGGTCGACCGCAAGCAGAGCAAAGGATCTTTTGTCAACCGCCAGGTCAACCGGCATGCACAGATGTGCAGAGTCTGACCCTGAGCTCGATCGACCGCTAGCTTAAGCCCATTTTGAGCAAGCCCAGGCTAGTCGATCTCTAGCCTCGAGTTCAACAGAATTCATTCTGGCCGGTAGACCACTCGGTCGACCGCTAACTCTTCAACTCTGAGCTCAGAACGCTATTCTGACCGATAAACCGCCCAGTCGACCACTAGCTCTGAGCTCAGAACACAGCTCTGGCTAGTAGACCGCCCGTCGACTGACGACAACAACTATATTCTTAAGCTATTGCCGATCGACCGACAATCTGTCAAACCTGTCAGAATTGGTTTAACAGCTATTTTCTTCTTCAAATAGTTCTAGATTTGTCTCTAACGGATATTTTTTTTATTTTAAAGGTGTATATTAGTGACTGGTATTAGTGAGTAATGGTCATTCTCTTTCTTGTATAAATAGGAGTCATTAGAGAGAGTTTTACACATCAAGTTTTCAAAGATTTCATAAGCTTTCATTCTCAATCTCTTGTGAAAAGTTTTTGTGCTGTCTGATCCAAATTTTCTCTATTTCTCTCACACACTTCCTGAGCCTTCAATCATTACCCTGAGCTATAGGAAAGTGTATTGAGAGTGTTTGTGATCTTATGAAGGCCACCAAGTGTTATAATCTTTTATTATTTGTTCCTCTTGGAGAGAGGGTTGTTAGTTGGAGTTGCAACTCCGAATCTTGCGAGATCGAGTTGTTGTAATCAAGTCGATTTTAGTTCAACCCTTCATTGTTGTGAAGGCGGGGATGTAGAGCAAGTTGCTCGAACCTTGATAACTTCTCTTGTTTGCGATTGCATTGATCTATCTAAACTCTCTTTTTATTACTTGCATTGTTATTACTATTATTATATTTGTTGCCCCATTATACTTGTGCTTACTTGAGTTTATATGTTTGTATTCTCTTTAATCAAGAAAGCAATTATGCACCTTAACTCTTAATTAAGAGGAATCTTGAAGAGAAGTTCAGAGCCCGTCACGGGGTATACAACTTCATTTCTTAATTATTGGTTTGGTTTAGTTTTTAATAGATTATATAATTGTTTTATTTCCGCAATTATATTAGCATATCACCTATTCACCCTCCCCCTCTAGGTTATTTCAATTGGTATCAGAACTTGGACTCTTGTCTTTGAGGTTTCACCACCTAAGAGTGATCCTTATTATTTGCTAATCACATTATTTGTTGCACACACTCACGGTCGATAATGTCCAGATCCCACCCAAGTTCGATGGACTCAATTTTCCCGTTTGGAAAGTTAAGATGATCGTCTTCCTTCAATCATTAGAAAGTCGTGTAGCCAAGGCCACCACTAAACCATTTGTTATTCTCGATAGTGATGATGACACTTTGTTCAATACCATTGTAAAGGAATTTGAGGCCAAGCCAAGGCTTGTAATGCCATTATGCAAGCTCTAGATGATGATGATATATCGAGGGTTATCAATTGCAAGTCTTCTCATGAAATTTGGAGTAATCTTGTTGTAACTCATGAAGGGACCTCTCAAGTAAAGCGGACCAAGATTGATTTATTGTGTTCTCAATATGAGAACTTCAATATGAATGAAAACGAAATCATTGATAATATCCCTGTTTTAAATATCGGCCGATTCGGTCGAGATATCGTCCGATCTCCTTTTTTTCCTGCTGTCGATACGATATGGAAAATCGTTTGCCATATCGTTTGCAGCAAAAAACGGCCGATATTTGAAATATTGGCCGATAAATCGCCCGATATAATCGCCCGATATATCGCCTGATATGAAATAACTTATTTATTGCACGACTGCGTGCAAATTTACACTATTTTTTACTGTCTTTGCAAACATATTACATCATTTTTATTAGGTAGATGATTTGTATGACTCCAAACCAACTTTTAATTATCAATATTTCATTATATATAGTGTCCAATATGAACGCCCGATATGCGCGCGTATCCCGATATCTCCCCTGATATCCGATATCCGATATGAAAAACCCCCATCCAATACGGTTCCGATATCCGATATTTAGAACCTTGGATAATATGATTATTCATTTTACTAAAATAACTAATAAACTTTCTTCTTTAGGTGATTGACAACGACCAAAAAGTGAGAAGGGTGATTCGAGCTCTTCCTCAATATTGAGAAATGAAGTCTATAACTTTGAAGGAACTAAATAACAAGAATAAGATGGAATTCATATGACTCATAAGAAACTTGAAGATCCATGAGATGGAACGAGAAGGAAGAGAAAAGAAGGCACCACAAAAGAAGAAGAGTGTTGCATTCAAAGCCACTCCTACCATCTCCAATGAAGATGATGATTTTGAACAAGATGACGATGAACTCTCCCTACTTGTGAAAAATATCAGAAGGATGTTTCACAAATAAGAAAGATTAAACAACCACAAAGGAAGATGGCAAGGTAAAAAAGAAATGAGAGAAAATGAGACTGGCCCTTGCTACAATTGCAAGAAGCCAGGCCACCTTATTGTGGATTGTCCGGACATGAAGAACAAGGCATCCACGTCCAAGAAGTCGTATAAAAAGAAGGTAATGAAGGCCACTTGAGATTCAAAAAGTTAATCCAAAGGGGATATCGACACGGCAAATGTGTGTTTCATGGCTCAAGACAACGACATAAAAAAGGTAACTTCAGAACCCTCTCTAGATGATTCTGATATATCCATTGATGAACTTGGTGATGCTTTTGAACAACTTTCTAATAATTATATTCTTAGAATGAAAATTTTGAAATTGAAGAAAGAAAATAAGATTTTGCAAAATAAATTAAATGTTGTTTTAAAAGAAAAAGAAGATTTATTGCTTTCTCTCAAAAATTCCAAAAAGGATTTTGATTCTTACAAAATATCTGGCAAACCGAGATTTTCAAGTGTCCATGAAAATGAGATTTCTACAATGAAAAAGAAAATAGATACTTTTAAGTAATACTCTTAAGAAGTGTGAATTTGATAAAGCTAAATTAGAATCAATGTTTCCAAGGAAACAAGCTCCAAGGAAACAACCACCACATGTTTCACACACATATCATGCACATCATGCTCACAACACCCAATACACCATGCTTATGTATGCCAAGTGTACACTTGTACATATTGTGACCGAAAAAGGCACTTAGCTAAATTTTGTTATGGTAGGCTAAATATAGCAACCAAGAATGTCTGGGTTCATAAGACTAATAACATAGGACCCAAAAAGATTTAGGTACCAAAATCAACTTCTATTTTAAATAATGTAGGTAACGCCAACCCCTCAAGACGTAGAGAGCGGTGGTACCTTGGTAGTGGTTATTCACGGCACATGACGTGGGATATCAATAATTTTGCAACCCTATCGAGGTCTAGTGAAGGTGGCACCGCATCAAAGTTAGTACGTCTCTTTTAATTGAAAATGTTACTTTAGTAGATAGACTTAAACATAACTTGTTAAGCATTAGTCAATTATATGACAAAGACTTAAAGATTATATTTGATGATTCTTACTGTGATGTAATCGTTAAGAAAAATGATTCTCGTGTGCTTTCTGATTTTCGTGAAAATAATGTTATCATTAATATGTTGAATTTGAATTGCAATGTTACTTGTTTATCCGCCATAAATGAAGATTCATATATATGACATAGAAGGTTATGTCATGTTTTATTTGATCATCTATCCCGTATTAATTCTAAGGAAGTTATGAAGGGTATTTTCAAAGTTGAAATTTGAAAAAAACTGCATGTGTGATGCGTGCTAACTTGAAAAATAAATCAAGTCTTCTTTCAAATCAATTAGGGATATCAAGACATCTCGTCCATTAAATTAATACATATGAATTTGTTTGGTCCGACCAAACCAAAAGCTTTAAATCGTTTTGTTTTTGTTCTTGTTGACATTTTTTCAAGATTTACTTGGTTTTCTTTTTGGAACACAAAAAGAAGCTTTCTCGTTTTTCAATGTTTTTCGAAAAAGAGTTGATAAAGAAAAAAAATCCGATTTTACGCATTCGTATTGATATAGGTGGTGAGTTTATTAACCACTCTTTCATTACATATTATGAAGAAAATAAAATTAAACATGAATTATCATGTCCTAAAACTCCACAACAAAATAGAATTGTTGAAAAGAAGAATAGAACTCTTCAAGAGATGGTTAGGACAATGATTAATGAATACGGACTCCCTCAACATCTATGGGCCGAGGCCGTAACACATCATGTTACATTATAAATAGAATTCATTTTTGCAAAAAGTTAAACAAAACTCCTTTTGAGATTTATCATTTAAGAAAAGCAATATTTCTTATTTTAGTGTTTTCGGTTGTAAATGCTTTGTTCCGAATAAAAAGGATAATTTAGGCAAATTTGATGCTAAATCTTTCAAAACTATTTTTGAAGGATATTCTTCTACTAGCAAGACTTATAGAGTCTTCAATAGATCAACTTTGACTATTGAAGAATCTATGCATGTAAAATTTAAGGGATCTAATCCTTTTGTGAAGAGTGTTGTAGATTGCAAAATCGATTCTATAGGTGAAGATATTGAGAAGATAACCATAAAGGACTCACCTATTCAAGAAGAAAATCAAAGAGAACAACCAAATGGTGAAGTACAAGCAATGCAGAAAGAATTACAACCACCTAAACCACTTCCGATTATGCTTCAAGTCATCCCAAAAAACTCATCATAAGTGATGTATCTCAGGGTGTAACTACTAGATCCAAACATCAAGAAATTTGTAGACATTATGCTTTTATTTTACACATTGAACCCAAAAATATCCATGAGGCCCAAGTTGATTCCAATTGGTTGCTTGTCGAGCAAGAGAAGCTCAATCAAATTCAACGCAACCAAGTTTGCAAGCTTGTTCCAAGGCCCTGTGATAGACCAACCATCAATACTAAATGGGTCTTTAGAAACAAGTTGAAAGAGTCAGGTAATGTAGTTAGAAACAATGCTAGGCTAACGGCCCAAGGTTACAATCAAATTGAGGAAATAGATTTTGAGAAAACCTTTGCATTCGTTGCACAGCTCGAAGTCACGCGTATGACTCTTGCTTTGGTCTCATTTAAAGATTTCAAATTGTTTCAAATGGATGTGAAAAGTGCCTTTCTTAATGGATATATAGATGAGGCGTATATTGAACAACCCCCGGATTTGTTAATCCTACACATTCTGACCATTTATTTAAATTAGAGAAGGCTCTTTATGGTTTGAAACAAGATCCAAGAGCTTGGTATGAGAGATTTAGCAATTTTCTTGTAACAAAAGTTTTGTTAAGGAAAAAGTTAGTACTATATTGTTTACCAAGCATGTTGATAAAGATATTTTAATTATACAAATTTATGTTGATGACATAATTTTTTGTTCTAATAATGAAAATTTGTGTAAAAAATTTGAAATGAGCATGATGGGTGAGCTCAACTACTTCCTCATACTCCAAGTGAAGCAAAGAAGCGATGGGATCTTAAATTAAGCAAAATACACAAAGGACTTGATCAAAAATTTGGGCTAGAGAATACAAAGATTAGCAAAACTCCCCTGGCAACAACCAAGCTTGATAAGGACGAACAAAATAAGTGTGTTGACATTAAATTATATCGTAATATATTGATAGTTTGTTGTATGTGACGATAAGTAGGCCGAATATCATGTTTAGTGTGTCTTCATGCTAGATTTCAATCGTGTTCTAAAGAGTCGCATTTAAGTGAGGTAAAAAGAATTATCAGATATCTTAAGGGCACTATTAGAATGAGCTTGTGGTATCTGAAGACCGGATCATTTAATATGACGAGTTATTCGATGCCTACTATGCCAGTTGTAGAGTGGATAGCTTGTCAATTTCTAGAAAATCGCATTGTTTCATGATTTTTCAAGAAGTAAAATTATGTAACCCTCTCAACTATCAAGGCGAAGCATGTAGCCGCCAGAGATTGTTGTGCACAAGTTTTTTGAATGAAACATATTCTTCTCGATTATGATTTGCATTATTACCACATTCAAATTTATTGTGATAACACTAGCACCATATACATGACTAAGAATGCAAATCAGCATAGTAAGATCAAGCACATCGAGATTAAGTATCACTTTCTCAAAGATCGCTATGAGAAAGGTGATATAGAAATTAATTATGTTTACAATGATTTGTAATTGGCCGATATTTTCACCAAACTTCTTGATTACAATAGATTTACATTTATTTGTGGTGAATTGAATGTTGCATGATGGATAATTGATTGCTACAACTTATTTTTGAATATAAAGTATTTCTCAAAATCTCAAATTTAAATACTTTGTGTATGTAATTTTTGTTCTATATTCCTCAAAACCTCTCTTTTTGATGTATGACAAAAAGGGGGATAAGAAGAGATTTGAGTTAATTTATCTTGTTATTTATTGGATATATTTATTCGATAATGTTTTTTTAATTATTGTGATATTATATGTATGCATGGATGAGTGATGAACTTGATTCATATTATTATGCGTAATTTCAGGGGAGCTTTTCTTGAAGCTCTTTCATATATTTCATAATAACTAATGAGTTTTGTCATCATCAAAAAAGGGGAGATTGTTAACCCAAGGATACAACCACTCTTTATTTTGATGATTCTAAAAATCATGTAGTTTAGTGTTACTAATCAAGTTCAAGTATTTTAAGAATATAAGTTTTCAAGAGTTGTGATTTTAGCTTCAAACATTTATCAATTGAAGATTTTGATGCATTCAAATTAATTCATGTTTTGGACTCAAGCTTAAGAAGTCAAATTTTTGAGAATTCTACTTGAAGATATTAAAGATTGTGTCAACTCTTATTTTAATATGTAAGATGTTAGATTGTTTAAGTTTAAAATAGTAGATTGGATGCTTAAGTTACACAAACACACACAAAGATTTTTCAAATCAATTTTATGATTTCTAAAATAAAGTTTAGTATTTGAAAGTTTTGAAATATCTATATAGATATACATGAAAAAAATTTTATATATGAATTATTTTTAGAGAAATGAATTTAAATTATATCTTAATTAAATAAATATATTATAGTTTATTTTTGCAAATGATTTATACATGTTTTTAAAGATTTTACAAAAAATTAAAAGATAAAATAAATCAGATTTGGGCTTTGGCTGGTTGGCTGCACAGCAGAGTAAAGGCTCTCTCAGTCGACCGCTCAGTCAACCGGACATGCACAGATGTGCACAGTCTTTTAACTCTGAGCTCGGTCGACCACTAGCTTAAGCCCATTTTGAGCAAGCCTGACCGGTCGACCACGCAGTCAACCGCTAGCCTTGAGTTCAACAGAACTCATTCTGGCCGGTCGACTACCCAGTCTATCTCTAGCTCCGAGCTCAACTCTGAGCTTAAAATGCTGCTCTGGCCGATCGACCGCCCGGTCGACCGACGATAATGGCTATATTCTTTAGCCATTGTCGATCGACTGTCCGGTCGACCGACAGTCTGTCAAACCTGTTAGGATTGGTTTAACGGCTATTTTCTTCTTCAAATAATTTTGGATTTGTCTCTAACGGGTACTTTTTGGTTTTAAAGGTGTTTAACATGTTTTTAATGATTGGTATTACTAAGTAATGGTCATTCTCTTTCTCCTATAAATAAAAGTGATCAGAGAGTTTTACACATCAAGTTTTCAAAGATTGCATAAGCTTTCATTCTAAATCTCTTGTAAAAAGTTTTTGTGCTGTCTGATCCAATTTTCCTCTATTTCTCTCACACACTCCTTGAGCTCCAAATCATTACTCTGAGCTATAGGATAGTGTATTGATAGTGTTTATAATCTTGTGAAGATCACCAAGTGTTGTAATTTTTTATTATTTGTGAGTTCCTCATGAAAAGAGGGTTGTTAATTAGAGTTGCGGCTCAGGATCTTGCGGGATCGAGTTCAGTTGTAATCAAGTTGATTATAGCAGAATACTTCATTGCTGTGAAGACGAAAACGTAGAGCAAGTTGCTCAAACCTCGATAACAACTTCTCTTGTTTGCGATTGCATTACATTTGATCTCTCTAAACTCTCTCCTTTTATTACTTGCATTGTTATTACTATTATTATACTTGTTGCTCCATTATACTTGTGCTTACTTGAGTTTGTATGTTTGTATTCTCTTTAATTAAGAAAACAATAGTGCACCTTAACTCCTAATTAAGAGGAATATAGAGGAGAAGTTTAGAGCCCTTCAAGAGGTATACGGCTTCATTTCTTGATTACCGGCTTGATTTAGTTTTAGTAGATTATATAAATGTTTTATTTCAGCAATTAGATTAGCATATCACCACCCCCCCCCCCCCCCCCCCCCCCCAAAAAAAAAAAAAAACCCCCACCGCTCTAGGTGATTTCATCCACATGAAAGATACATTTGTTGCCTTCCAGGTGAAGTAGCTTGTTGGATGTTATACCAGGTGTGCATAGTGCTCCACCTTCCATCAGCTTAAGCTTTTTAGAAAATAGGCAGCAAGCAAAGTATGAAACAGAAAAGCTCAAAAGAATTACCCAAAAACAGAGCAAATTTGGGGAAATATTTAGCACATATTTTGTTGCCCTACATTCACTCTCTAATGGCACTTCTATACCAAGATCTAAAACAAAGACCATATTCAGTATGGGTCTTGTTGACCAGAATACTGATCGGTAAAGAACCCAAATTTGTGTAGTATAAGGTTAAGAATTATGTGAAGATTGCTATATAAACCTGCAGAGTAATCGTGGATGTCTGAAGAGAGAATTCAAATTTCCCAATATAGTTACGTAGCAGGTTAATTAACATAGTTTTCGAACCAGATAAACTATTATGTGCACAACAAAATCCAAATCTAATAAAAACTTCTAATATATACCCATCAACAGCCTGATTTCTAGGTTATGCTACTGCACTAGTTCCATACCAAGACAGTTTATAGGATCTGTTGGCGTTCACGATCAAAACGCCAATGTCAGGATCTTATTCTTGATTGCACTTGAAGTAGACAAATAAAATGATCAACACACCAAAATAATGTAATGCAGCAACACACATGAACACAAGAATTTACGTGAAAAAAACCACGGGTTGAGTTTGGAGCTCAAATGGGGCTTCGTATGTCCGAATTAGCAAAAGGGTACAAGGCACAAGACATACCCGACTACGTCAACTTCCATCGTACATAGCTCACTCACTCACCTTCTACCCACTCAACTACAAGAACTCTCCTCCACTCAAATACTCTCTATCTCTCAAGAGAAAACAAGTGAAACACACTTCTAATCTAGAACCAAGAATAGCCAAATTACTTGCCAATTGCTTGCTTTGTTTGCTTCTCCACAACAAAGAGAGTGAACCCTCTAGGTCCTCCTCGGTATCTTCCCAATTTCATGTCTGCATAGGAACTCTTGGAAATACACAAAATCAGTCAAAAAGTCACAACCCTTTGAAATTCCCTATGTAAATTCATGCACCCAGAATTTGAATGGATTGGGTACTTTGATTGAAGATAACTTCTTCAATACAACTCTGATTTGAGTGGTTCAAAGCTTAACATGCATTCTTTACAACTTTTGTATTGAAGACCGAGTCAAATAAAGACTGTATCATGCTCGAAACGTCCATGCAAAACTAAATCATGTCACAGGAAACTGTAAGCTGAAAAATTGGTCAAGTACTTGGCTGAACCAAAAACTTCTTGAATCAACTCAAACAAATCAAAATATTGAGCCAAGCACAAACAATCTCCACCTAGGAGGGATAACTGACGTCACTTGAAATTGTTGAGCAGTCCGTGAGCAAACTCCTCCTCCACCTTGATGAGTACCAACTCACCTCCACACACTTCTAAGGTGGCTAGGTGCACTAGTCAACTAACAAGTATTCAAATTTAGCAAGCTAAAGCAGTGCTTAAACTTCTCCGCTGTAACTGGTTTAGTGAGGAAGTCGAACACATTCTCGTTTGTGTGAACTTTATTAACCTCGATTTCTCCTGAGTTGACCAATCTCGAATCCGGTGAGGGCGTACTTCAATGTGTTTCGTCCTTGCATGAAAGACCTCATTCTTCTCAAGGCATATAGCACTTTGAATGTCACATTTAACCTCCACCAAACCTTGCTTCAAACCCATTTCATTTACTAAACCCTTGAGCCAAATAGCTTCCTTTGCAGCTTCTGTCAAAGTCATGTATTCAGCTTTTGTAGTAGATAAAATACTGATCGATTGGAGCAATGATCTCCAACATACTAATCCTCCACCGCAAGTAAAAACATAACCTGTAGTAGACCGCCGCTTGTCCAAATCTCCCGCATAATCGGAGTCAACGAAACCAGCGCACGCCACTCCATATTGTCTTTCAAACATAATACCCAAGTTTCTTGTGCCCTTCAAGTACCTGAGAATCCACTTGACAACTTGCTAACGTTCTCTACCCAGATTTGACAAATATTTTAACACATCGCTCATAGCTTGAGCAAAATCCGGCCTTGTGTACACCATCACTCTGCGCTTGCGTACGGAATCTTTATTTTGTTTCTAGTTCGGCTATGGTAAACAGACTTGCTTTGCACTCAAGATGAGTGCGAAGCCAATGAAGTGGACACGGTCTTGGCATCAACCATGTTAAACTTCTCAAGCACCTTGCTGATGTGCTTGCCGAAAGACCCTCTCATTTTGTCGGTCTCTTTTAATTTTCATTCCAAGGATCTTCTTGGCAACACCAAGATCCTTCATGTCAAATTCTCTACTCAACATACTTTTGAGTTCTTTTATCTTTCATATATCCCAACATGCAATCAACATGTCATCCACATATAGCATCAAGATAATCATGTGGCCATCATCAAATGTGTGAGTACATACAACAATCATACTCACCCCTTTTCTCGTACAAAGAATTCTTTAATCTGCACACAAGGTCTTCCTTTCCTGCTTCTATGAATCCTTCCGGCTGAGCCATATAGATAGTTTCCTTCAAATCTCTGTGAAGAAAATCCATCTTCACATCAAGTTGTTCCTACTCCGTGTCATATTGTGCCACAAGAGATAGCAACACCCGAAATACTTGACCACTGGAGAGAAAATTTCATCGTAGCCAATTCCCTCTTTTTGTGAGAACCCTTTCACAACTAACTTTGTCTTGTAGGTAGGAACCTCTTTTTCATTTATACTTTCTTTCTTTCGATAAACCCACTTGGAGCCGATGATCTTTCAGTCTTTGGGTTTCGAAACTAACTCCCAAACAAAGTTCTTGTGGAGTGATTTCATTTCCTCCGTCATAGCACCCATCCATCCATGCCACTCATTACTTTCAATAGCTTCTTGAAAACATGATGGATCACCTTCACCAGCCAAAAAGCATAGCATGCTTCAATATACTTGTTTGTACGCTTGATAGTCCTCTTTGCTCGCAATTGTGCTAGGCTTGTAGGCTCAATGTGAACCTCCTCTAGTGCTTATTACTCCTCCTCCTTGGGCTGGTTCCTCCGGCTAGCAATCTCCTTGATGATAGAAATCTCTATAGCAACATATTTCTTTGCCCCATCATTTACTTCAGTCCTTGAAGTGGTCAACTCATCGAACACAACGTTCCTACTAAGGCACTCTCTTCTTGTTCTTCGGATCCATAGCTTGTAGCACTTCACTCCCTTCTCGAAACTGAGAAATATGCACTCAAGTGACTTTGGCTTCAGGTTGTTCCGTTCATTCCTCGAAAAATGAGTATATGCCTTGCATCCGAAAACCTTCAAAGTAGTATAATCAACGTCCTTGTTCGACCAAACTTCCTGCTCAATTGAAATTCGGCAACTTTGATGGAGACCGGTTAACCAAATATGCGGCATGGTTAACCAATTCTACCTAAGAAGACTCAGGCAAACACGCATAAAGATCATAACCCTTTGAATTCTCCATATAGATTCATGCACCAAGAATTTGAGTGAATAGAATACTTTTAATTGGGGATAACTTCTTCAATACAGCTTCGATTTGTGTGACACAAAGCTTGACATGCAGCTGGAATGATTATCTAGAACTTTTGTATTGAAGACCGAGTCAAATAAAGACAGCATCATACTCCAAATGTCTATACAAAACTGAATCCTGTCACAGAAAACTGTACACTGAAAATTTGGTTAAGTACTTGGTTGAACCCAAAACATCTTGAATCAACTCGAACAAGTCGGAATATCGAGCCAACCGCTAACAGGATCCATATACAACCAGTTTAAATTCCCTCAAAAAAATATACAACCGGTTTAACATTATTTTATCAGACAGCTTACTAAAGTATATGTTGTGCTTTACAAGTTATCATCTCTACATAGATAAACTCCTAAACTAAGGTGCCATGTACCTGAACTATACAGAACTGATGCAAGGGAAGACAAATTTCCAACGATCTAAAATTCTTAGAGAAGGAAAAGCTAAAGAAGCATCGAAATCCAAACAGAAGGCACATATTAAATATGCAGATATCAGATAATCTAGATATGTGTCTAAAGCTCCTTTCCATATATCTCAAATTTAGAACTCTAATCTACATGTCCAAGATGTATCAGCCACTCATAGCTGTTGTGATGTCGCCATCCTGAAGACTTGGATATCAAAAGATGCTTGAAGATTAGGCTTGTTTAAAGTGATCATTGATTTGCATAAGTGGGAAAGTTATGGCTATAATAGCATTGGAGACAAAAATACAGTCGTACCCCCTTTTCTATTACATCCTAGAATTTTCCAGGTAACCATATCACCAAGTCCTTATCAAATTGTTGTATCTGTATATCTGTATACGAGCAAGAATTTTCCAGGCAACCATATCACCATGTCCTTATCATAATGTTGTCTCTGTATACAAGCAACATAGAGAAAACTCCATATTAGCTTCAGAATGACTTCTGATATGTATTGGGAGAATATTAACTTTGACCAGGATAGTTAGCATCCTCAGAGTCATGGACAGAATCTAGCACACCAATAATGTGTGTGTGAGGCACAGGCATGTGTGAGAGCTCCTAAACAATAAGAGTGACAAATACAAAACAGTGCCCTTGTTTAAGGCAAGTCCATTATAATGATCAGCACCTATTCAATATTAGATTGTTCATTCAAACCAATATTGCCAGCTGACAATGAGTTAATAATTACCTTGCCCGGATCTTTAATCGAACCTTTCCCTCTGATGTAAACGCGACAGCCTGTTGATGCTTCAACACGTTTTAGAGAATTACCCCTGGGTCCAAGGAGTCGTCCAACAAAGTTGAACTGGATCCATATAAACAAGTTAGTAACAGAACAGGGAACTTATATGTGTTAAAAAAATATGGAGAGAATTTAGTATTGCGTTGAATCAAAGTTGTTCAGCAGCACTTCAATGGTTCAGAAATGAATGGATCCACAATGTAATAGACATGCTAATTTGTTATTTTCCTATGAACTGACGAAATCTTCTACGATTAGATGATTCACTGACAATTCAGGTTCCAAATTTTGGATATTTTCTAAATCTAATACATTGTGCGTAAAATCTTTATTTTTTTACAACATTAGTTTTCTTCTTTTGGCAAACTTTTGCTAAAAATATTGCTCCATTAAAGGTCAATTGTTTTGCAAGTTAGTCATAAATATCTTTTCCTTATTAAGAATAATCTTGTTAAAACAAATCAGTTAGATACACAATCTCTGTCATGTTCTTAGTTAACAACTTGAGACTGTTGGCCATCTGTTCAATTTTTAATTGTCCTTCTGGTTTTCTCTAAGAAATATGTTTAAAGATACAAGTTTCCACCTTCTTTTAGATCCTTGTGGTCGTTCCGGAGAGTTGTAAGAGCCAAAGGGGGAAGTATATGTGTTTGATTTTTTTTTTTCTTAATCTTTGTTTTTATCTCTTTAGGATGTTTAGGTCCAAGGCTAGAACTTAGTCAATTTACTCTTCAGAATCCCTACTCGGATAAAAGAAGTGGTTTACTATTTCTATACATAAGAAAAGAATGTTTGATAAAAATTTCCGATGGAATGACCACTCTGATATCTTTCTAGCAGAGGAAGGTCTGTCAGCAACGATAGACAAGACAGTGGATGGACCACTGCTATTTGTAGATCAAGATGAAAATGAGTAGCAATAGAATGTCGGTCAGGAATTTCTAGGCTAGATGGTCTTGCCTTTTCTATTATGGGAAGTATAATAAGGGATGACTGTGTTGAGCGTAAGAAAGCTGTTTTTAGGGAAATTTTAATTGTGAATGATGTAGTTTTGGATAAGTAATGAAGATTACTGAACTGTTTACATTGTTCTTTCTTTATTAATTTTGTTTTGTCTAAACGAGTGTTAAAGAACATACATTTGGATAGCTATCCACTGGAATTTCCAATCTCAGGATCTTCTTGACAAAATATGAACTTGGGCTTGCTGGCGCTCCTTGCCAATCCATTGTCATTCCTTGAGGAAGACCTAACCTCTGGAACAAAAAAAGGAAAACATTTCTCAGGGCCATCCACTAGAACAAGTACAGAATCTAAAGCATAATAATTTCTGTAAGATTGCAGTGCATAATGAAGCAATAAACTTAAGGGCAAGACTTAACAGCCAAAGGAAATATGTTAACATCGAATGATATAGAATACGCTGCACAATAACTCTAAAATAGACAAGACAAAGAACAACCAAATTTTGCAATGAACTGAGACTCAAGATAATTGCTAATCAAAGACAATCTATGCTCTACAAACATGGCATAGTACAAATAACTCGATGAACACCTCTATGTAACTAAAGCCAATTTATTTAAATGTAACTCATCAAGAAATATCATATCTTAATTCTGTTTGTAATAAGCAACAGTAAGTCAATAGCTTCCAGAAAAGTGTCACAAAGAAAAGATAATGAAATGAAAGATTACTTACTATTATTTTTATTTGAATGTAGTTTTATATTTAAATTATTGCAATATCTTTTTCTCTGCTGTTCTTCCAAAGACCTTGAACTTGTGTTGTAGAAGATGCGCACAGAATTGATCTCACTCGTCACAGTCATGCTTTTATCCATATACTTGCATTATATTTATACCATTATATCCTATAAAATGAAAAGATACTAAGATCATTATGGTTATTTTTAGACGCAATGTGTGAGCACGCAGACTTCACAAATTTTGTTAAAACCATTAACAATAGAGCCAACACATGTATGCCTGAGCCACTCACTGTCCTTAATACAATGTATAGCACAATCACTGCTGGCAAACCTAGTAAGCTTGCAGGCTTGCAGCAACACTGCAATAACCAATCAGGCTTCAACATGATTGAAAAAGTCATTATTGATTATTCATTATGAATATCCAACTAGATGCTAATAAAATATGTTCATGGACACATTGGCAAACATTCCAAAAATAAAAATAAAATCTCCTAGTACAAACTCTAAGCGTACTTATCAATAGTTCTACTTCTCACCTCAACTTCCCAATACTTTAAAAGAATAACTTTTTATGATGACCCAAGCTCCTATCCCCATCACCCTCACCTTTAAATTTATATATTCTACTGTCTCTGCCATAATTACATCTAGCTTATAGTTAGAGACCCCTCAACAATAAATGTATCCCGAAAAGTTGCTTTAAATGCTTTTAATTTTAACCAAAGGGAAGGGCCTTCAAATGTCATTCAAGGCTTCCACAAAAACGTAAACTAATATCAATGTTAAGGTCATGTATGATAAAGAATAGTGCCACATTGGAAAGTTGAGTAACAAGTGACGAACATAAACAGAAAGTTGGGCTTTACCTGTGAGCTTAAGCTTTTGGTGGGTCAGATTCTCAACCCATATTGTGTCTTCACTCATTAGTTTCCCGAGCTTGTTTGTCGTAACACCAAAGAGGGAGTTGAGATCTTATGTGTGGCTTGAAAGTGCCAGATTTGTACCCACAGGTGTTGGAGGCTCGAGATCTAAATGTCATTGGTGGTTAATTTAATATCTACAAGGTGATGAGTAAACTACGTAATTATTATATGTGTTGGACTATTGTCACTCTTGTGTTGCCCCCTATTCTGGGATGGTGGGCTCATGTAATTCATGTGGGTCCATCACACATGAAGGAGGAGATTTGTTAAGGTCGTGTGATTAAGAATAGTGTCACATTGGAAAGTTCATTTAAACTGAAGGACGTTAAGAGAGTCGGATCTCTATTTATCAACTTAGACTTTTGGATAGAATAGGTGTCAAACTATATATTGTGTCTTCAGTCATTAGTTTCCCAAGGTGCCCCTTTGCCATAACAAATGGCTCAATATTCCAATGAAGGAACATAAACGAGCTTAATTAGTTGAGCCTCTCCCAACTATAATGCAAATTGAGAACCAGTTGGGACATGTAAATAAAGCCAGCAAAGGGAATTCTGTTTTTTGTCGGGATAAATGCAAGTATTGCGCTTAAAATTCAAGAAGGATATTCTGTTGCAAACATTAAATTTTATTAAGACTATAACGTCAACTTCCTTGTCGGCCATCATTATCAAATATTCTTTCCATGATTCACCTTGGACACATGAGCCCCTGAAATCAAATAAGGCGAACTTATAATTGACCAAATTTTGTTCTTGGCAACAACCACATTGGGCAATCAACCGTGTTAAACACCAAACTTCCCATCCTCCTTTTCATACCTGAGAAAAATTGAACTAAATAATAATTTGTAAAACCGAACATGAAGAGTGTGAAATCAGATAAATTTCACCAAACCCCCAATAAATAACTCTAAGGTTCTTATCAAACCTTAATATGGATTAATAACTCCCTTGATGCCCTCTAATGCCAATTAACACCCAAATAATTCTAAAGGTTTGGATAAAACACATAAATAATCCAAAATTTTCCCAATAAATGAAATAACCCATGTGATCCCGATAAACACCTAAAAACCCTAAGGGATCTAGGTAGCAAAAAAGACTTCACATGTGCACCATGTCACATCAGACATGTGAGACACTATACTTCTGCTTTCTATGTACTTTTCAAATTTTGCATGTTTCTTTTTCATGTCATGCCTGTGTGCATGTGTTTGGTGTCTCTGTGTCTGTCCGTGCAACATACCTTGGGATAAAACCTAATATGATGAAGTTAATGTTGGCCCAATAGCCCATCACTCTAGTTTTAATGATGATTAAACTCATGTAGTTATAGTAGTAATGATCTTGTGATGTTTAAGTTTACAGGTTTAATCAAGATCTTTGTTTGATGCTTAGTTTTCAAAAAACTCAAATCAAATTTTGAAGCTTACTAATGTTGATTCAAGAGCTCAAGCATGAAGACCATATCAAGCACTCAAAAGGGAGTTTAGCTCGAAAGAATCAAGTTTGTTAGAGTAAAGATGAAGATCTTTTCAAGAAGAAGATTGATGTTTAGATTCTTGTAAAGTATATATTAGATTTAATTGCTCAAGCTTATACATACACACCAAAGCTTGATACTAGTTTTCAAGATCAAAAGTTTTGAGTTCTGTTTAACTAGTTTGAGTTTAAAGTTTTAGTTTTTAGAAATATTTTTATGTAGTTTATGTTTCAAATGTTTGTGATATGTGATGATTTGTTAGCACACATATTTTTGCCATATAGTATTTAGAAGAACTGATTTTTGTAAATTTTATGAGAATTTATTTGAATTTTAAAAAAATTTAAAATACAAAAAGAAAAAGAGTTTGGGCTGTGGTTGGTCCGACCAGTGTGCACAGCGTGTACAGATCACTCAGCTCTGGGCTCGGTCGACCGGCGATCCACCGCTAGCCTAGCCCAGTTTAGGCAAGGGCCGGGTTCGGTCGACCGCCAATTCTGAGCTCAGACCCTTGTTTTGGCTGGTCAACCGAGTGCAACGGCTCTTTTCTCAGAGTCATTGTCGGTCGATAGGGATCAACAAATTGCCTTTAACAGCTATAATTGGGTTTTTCTGTTTTGTTTTATTTCCAAACGGCTAGTATTTACTTTATTTGAGTTTAAACAAGTTTTTAATGACTGGATTAGTCTTAATGGTCTCATCCTATTCTATATAATAGGAAGCCATTATAGAGAGTTTTAAACTAAGGTTTTCAAGTACATATTCAAGTTTAAGTTTTTGAAAAAGTTTTGCAAAATCAAGAAAATAAGTTTTTGGAGAATAGTTTTTGTGCTACAAATTCCTATATCTAGAGAAGTTTTCTCAATTGTTTTCTCAAGAGCTTCAATTCCAAATTCCTAGTTTTCTCACACAAGCTTGAGCCATCATCTATATATATATATATATATATATATATATATATATATATATATATCTTATAGGATCATTGTTTGTGAGAATTCTTAGTTTGTAATTTTTGTGGTCACCAAGTGATTGCTATCTTCAGCTTTTTTGTGTTCTCCTCTTGGGTAAAGGATTGGAGGTTGGAGTTAGGCTCTGGGTCTTGTGTAGATCCACTTTGTGCTCTCCTCTTGGGTAGAAGATTGAAGGTTGGAGTTGAGGCTCCGGTTCTTGTGTAGAACCATTGTTGTTGAATTCTTAGTGGAGATAATGGAAATCCTTCATTGCGGTGAAGGCGGGAACTAGAGCAAGTGGCTCGAACCTCGAAACAATTCTCTCGTGATTGCAATTGCTCTACTTTCTTTCAACATTACTCTACTCACTTGTGTTTATATCTTGCTTGCTTATTATTGTTTATTATTACATGCTTGATATAGTTTTGTATGCTTGCACTTGTTTGATTGAAGAAAGCAATTAAGCACCTCAACTCTATTATAGAAAAATCTTGAGAAGTTCTAAATCACTGGGAATTCGGCTTCACATTTTGGTTATCATTTGTGTTTAATTTTTAATAGTTTAAGTTTTTAATTTTCGCATTTGATTAGCACATCACTTATTCACTCCCCTCTAGGTGATTTTCAATTGGTATCAGTGCTTGGTGCTCTTGATTATTGATTTAACCACCGTAGAGTGATCCTTTTTATTTGCTACACACATGATCAATAGAACTATTAATTATCCATTAAAGTTTGATGGACTTAACTTTCTATTTGGAGAGTTAAGATGATCGTTTTCTCTGGCAATCCCAAGTAGCTGTGTAGCCAAGGCCATAACCAAACCTTTTGTTTATCTCGAAGGTGATGAGGACGCATGTCTGACATTGCCACTAATAAATATGATGCCAACTCCAAAGCTCATTATGCATTATTATAAGCTCTTAACGATGATGATATTTCTAGAGTTATAAATTACACATCTGCATATCATTTTGGCATACTTTGATCACCACTAATGAAGACATTACACAAGTGAAGAAAGTAAAGATTAATTTGCTTATTCACAATATGATAGTTTTATATGCTTGATGGTGAATCCATTGATGATATGTTTACTCAGTTTACCACTATCACTAATGGACTTCTTCTTTAGGCAAACCCATCTCCAATGACCAAAAGGAGTGAAAGATCATTAGAGCACTTCCTAAATCTTGAGAGGTAAAAGCTACCACCTTAAAAGAGCTCAATGACAAGGAGGAAATGGACTTTACCAAAGAGAAAATAGACTGCACACAGTTTAATAGGAAACTTAAAAACTCATGAATAGAGATGAAGGCAATAGAAGATCATGAGCCTCAAAAAAAAGTTAGTGTGTATTCAAAGCATCCCCAAGAGAGCTCACGAAGAAAAGTGTTGCTACTCCAACTACCACGGATGATGAGCAAGAAGATGATGAACTCCTCTCCTAGTGAAGAACATGGGAAGAATGTACCACAATAGTCAAAGGAGAAGTGACCAAAAATTGGTGGCAAGAAAAGGCAAAAAGAAAGCTATGAAAGCCACCACTTGGGATTCGGATAGTGGATCCAAAAGTGAGATTGATTCCGCAAACATGTGCTTCATGGTCAAAGGGGATGATCCCCTTGAGGTAAATTTGAAATCTCATTTAGATTTTGATGATATTAGTATGGATGAATTAAGAGAAGCTTTTGAATAACTTTCGGATAATTATGATATTCTTAAAAAGAAAATTTTGAAATTAAAGAAAGAAAATGAGGTTTATAAAATAAATTGAGTATGATTTCAAAAGGAAAAAAAATTATCTCATTCTCTTCAAAATGCTAAAATGAATTTTAATGCTTATAAATTTTTAAAGCTAAACTTCCTAGTTTTGACAAAAATAAGATTTGTGTTTTAAAGGGAAAATTGATTGCTTGGGCTCAACCTTGAGCCAATGTGCCTTTGACCATAAGAGATTGAAATCCTTATTTCAGAAGAACAAACTCTACATATTCATGCACATACTTCACGGCACACACACACGTCATACTCTTAAATATGCTCATGTGTATTTCTTGCTCACGTTGTGACCACAAAAGTCATCTTGCAAATTTTTGTTTTGATAGAATAAATGTTTCATATAAGAATGTTTGAGTTCATAAGAATATTAACCACCAAGGCCCAAAAAGATTGGGTACCAAAATCTACACTAATTGTATTTGATATAGATATGGGCTCTCTCAAAACGTGAGAGTTTGGTGCCTTGGTGGTGAATGCATGAGGAGCTTGATGGACAAATCAAATTTGGTGCATGACTATCAAGGAGTTTAGGTGGGAAAGGCCACCTTAATTTGGAGAAATGGAGATTAGTTCTATAGGTGTCAGTAACTATCTCTATCCTCCACTTTAATTTAAATATGCTTTAATTTGTTGTTCTTAAGCATATGTTATTTCGTTTTATGTTTAAATATAACTTTTGTTAGAACTTGTGATATACTTGTATAACTTTTGAGATACATCTTTGATTTTGTGTCTAACATGATTCATATCTTTTGTGTACTTAATTCTAATTTAGTTATAAGTATAAATCTTAGTTTTGATGATTCTTACATTTATACATGTAATTCTTTGAAAATAATTCATTTTTAATTGATATTGTTTTTTAAATCAAATTCAAAACTATTTTTTGGTAGTATTTTCAGTTTTGAAAATACATACCCTTAGGGTGGCTGGTAAGGTGATCATGCTTGTATATTCTTAATGACTATTCCATTGACATGTGCGTGTACGTTGGTAATAGCAATGAGTTACACACTTGATCTTCATGATTTTTTTGATCTTATATACTCATTCTTGTTTATCTATATATGTATGCTCTATTTATGAGTGGTATTTCAATTGGTATACATACATATATATATGATTGATTGTGCATATTTAATAATATTCATACATGTTTTTATAACACAATTGGTTTCATGATAAGCTTGATTTATGCATTATTTTGTTAGTATTTCAAAAAGGAGGAGAAATTCTTTGATTTGATCTTAATTCCTTCCTTTTTTATCGTAGAAAGAAAAATGATTTTTCTTTAGCAAACATGTTCAAACTTTTAATTAGTATCAATTATTGCAATTGATATCTATCTTGTTTTGCTAATTGATATATTTATTTAAAATTTTATTTCTTGATTAGTTTTCATTCAATATCAAAAGTACTCAAACTTTTAAATATTTTGATTCAAATGATATCCAATGTTTAAAGTGTTTTGTTTGCAATTTTCAATCAGTATCATTTTTAGAAAAAAATTTAAATTTTCAATTGGTGTCATTTTAAATTTCAATTGGTATCTATTTGTTTCAACTCTGTCAGTGCACCGTTCACTGCCTGTCCCAAGTCAGGATAAAGGAGGAGGGTTATGGTAGATCCGTGACAGCCAACGTAAAACATTGTCACATACTATGAATATGAATTAAGAACTAAATTTCGTTGGGGCATTCCCTACTGAGACGCGCTGCATCGGAGCCCGGCTGTAGTGAAAAGTGGGCAAGGGTTGCTAGGTCGTCGTCCAAAAACGACGCGCTACATCGGCGCCCGGATGTGGTGTCAAATGAGCAAGATTCTCACACTTTTATGAGCGGGTGAGGGTAAAAAAGTTAGCTCATGAATATAAGATTAGGTTAGCATCATGGAACAATAGATTCTCTTACAGTTAGATTAGCAGAGTTAGTGATGCTATGGCTAGACGAATGTTAGTATTTTGTGTGTGCAGGAAACTAAGTGGGTAGTTGAGAAAGCTAGAATTATAGAGCCTTGAGGTTAAAATTTTGGTATACTTGTAGAGATAGAAATCGTAATGGGGTGGTGTGATCATAGATAAATAATTGCTTGAGAATGTAGTGGAGGTTAGGAGAAGGTGATAGAATTTTACTAGTTAAACTTATTTTAGGTGGAGAGATTTTTTAATATTATTAGTGTCTATACACCACAAGTAGGACTTGATGAGTCTAGTAAGCATCAATTTTGGAGAATTTAGATGAGATAGTGCAAGCCATACCCATTAGAGAAAAGCTTTTCATAGGCGATGACCTCAATGGGCATGTAGAACTAGTCGTTATGAGATTTGATAGTGTACATGGAGGATTTGGTTTTAGGGAAAGAAATGAACCAGGTAACTCGATTCTACATTTTACTTTGTCCTATGATTTGATTTTAGCGAATACTTATTTAGGAAGAGAGTCTCACTTGATCACTTTTAGAAGTAGATCAAGTGCGAACCAAATAAATTTCTTTTTAACTACGAAAGTAGATAGAGGTTGTATGGATTATAAGGTGGTATCGTGTTAGAATGTAGTAACCCAACATGGTCTCTTAATTTTAGATATCCTGATTAGAAGGAGATTTAGAAAGATTAAACATAAGTTAGATCCTAAGATTAAGTGATGGTGGCTAAAAGAAGGTAACCAAGGAGTTTTTGTAGATCGAGTAGTACATAAAACAGATTGAAAAGCCCAATATGATACCAATATCATGAACAAAATTGCTAGCTGCTGCATAAAAGAGTAGCTAAAGATGTACTTGGTGAGTGACAGGATGGTGCTCCACCATGTGAGGATACATCATGGTAGAATGAAAAGGTAAAAGCTGCCATTAAGATCAGACGAAACTCTTACAGAGATTTGAAGAAAAATTGTGATGGAGAAGTTTTGAATGTATAAGTTAGCCAAAAAGGAGGCTAAGAAAGCTGTTCAGAATGCAAGAGGTAAATTGTACAAAGAAGTATGAGAAGTTGGACACCAAAGAGGTTGAAAAGAATATATATATAGAATTGCTCGAATAAGGGAGAGAAGGACTAGAGACTTATGCACTGTGAGGTATGTCAAAGATGAGGATCAGAAGGTTTTAGATCGAGATGAAGAAATCAAAGAAAGATGGAGAGTCTTTTGACAAATTGTTTAATGGTAGTTCTACTCAATATTTGGATGACCTTACCAT
The DNA here is from genome assembly GCA_038442645.1 of Agave tequilana. Lineage (NCBI taxonomy): Eukaryota > Viridiplantae > Streptophyta > Magnoliopsida > Asparagales > Asparagaceae > Agave > Agave tequilana. Next base: position 170,482 of record JAVJIF010009603.1, read on the forward strand.
TCAGTGCCAAGATATGATCCGTAATTATTGTAAATACACCTAGAGGGGGTGAATAGATGTATGGCTAATCTAGTGACAAATGATGTGGAATTAAAAACTAATTACAACACACTTAGTCTAACCAAAGAGTGTAGCCGAATTCCCGGTGAAGGGCTCTTGACTATCTCCTCTAAATTCCTCTAATAAGAGTGAGGTGCTATATGAAGCTCTCTTGGTTCAACACAAGTATGGCATACAATCAATACCAAGCATATAAATGATATGAACAATATGATATGGATGTAATGCACAATATAAAAGAGAGCTTAGAGATAGTGGATCAATCGCAAACACCAAGAATATTTTTGAGGTTCACCCACTGCTCTACGTTCCCGCCTTCACACAGAAGGATTTCCACTATACGTCCACACAGAACTTCCCACACAGGGAACCTCCACTGAAAATTTGACAAATACAAATTAGGAGTACACAACTCCGCTATCCAACAAACAATCTCTATACAAGAGGCTAGGCACAACAATAATCACCTCTACACTTAGAGGGATAAGACACTAAGCCAAACAACCACAATCACCTCACACTAGAGGGATAGGCACAGCCAAAAGTACAACCTCAATCACCTCTACACTTAGAGGGATACCAACAAAACTAAAGCACACCTCCACAATCACCCTACACAAGAGGGATAAACATAAACCTAAATCTCACCTCTACACCTAGAGAGATAAGCACAAAACCACAAGCAAAGAAAGATTGCAACTTGGTGATCTCAAAGACCACAAACATCTTGGTGATCTCAATAGACCAAAACCAATTTTCTCACAAAAATAAGATCCTATAGATAGGATAAATATGATAGCTCAAGTGAGAAAACAAGGTGTTTGGAAAACAAATCACAAAGAAAAAACTTGGGAAATTAACTAGAATAAGATTGAAATGAAGATCAAAACCAATATCCCAAATACTTTATTTTTCTTTGATTTTTCCAACCTTGAAAACAAATAAAAGATAAATCTTTTAGCCCAAAAACTCTTTGAAAACTTGTTGCTAAAACACTAGAAAGATGAGAATTTTTGCTCTTAAAATTCTTTATCAAAACAGCCAAAGGGATGTGTATTTATAACCCATTCCAAAAACTAGCCGTTGGATTAGCACTGAGGCTGCTGTGTTCGACCGCCCATCGACCGGCCAACGGTCGGATTTTTGACCGTTGTGCCTCTCTGGACAGTCGACCGCCCGGTCGACCGGCCTTCAAGCCAAAACTGGCTGTGCACGTTTGTGCACATCGGTCGACCGACCGGTCGACCGACTTCTGACTCAGTCGACTGTCCAATCGACCTGCAGAAAGCCTAGTCAAACAAATTATAGAGATTAAAACTTGGTCTTTTAACCTTCAATAAAATCCCATAAAATCATATAAATTTCACAAAAATAAGTTCTTATAAGATCTTTGAATACCAAACACATGTGTGATCAAAAATCAACACATATTACAAATTATTTTTGTGATATTGAAAATAGGCTTAAACACAAAATCCGTATTTTTTCAAAACTTGATTTTTGTAATAAACCGTTTTCTCCAAAACTTGTATAATAAAAAATAGGATATTCAAACAAATTTGAAGCATATTGTATATGGATAGAATCTAATATATATATAAGATATATATATTTATATTTTTGATATGAAATCCAAAACCGGTTAAACCAAAACCATAAACTGAAAACTTGTGTGTGTTATATGAACTTGAGCATATCAACACTATCTAATCTTTACATAAGATCTAAACAAACTAAACACAAACCGAAGTCTTCTTGTCTCCAAGCCGTCTCGATTCAAACGCGATCCAACGAGCTTGACTCCAACCGAGTGCTAGATGCGATCTTGACGCGCGAGCTCTTGAATGTCACATATGTTAGCTCCCAAATTTCTTTATTGAAGCTAATCACCTACTAAGATCTTGATCAAATATCTGAGACTAATTAAACACAAAATCATTAGTAAATTATAACTACATGAGTTAATCATCATCAAAACTAGAGCAATGGGCCTTGGGCCAACAATTATATGCACAGAATTAGCGAATATGAAGTTAAAGAGGCCTTGAAGAGGATGAAGTCAAGGAAAGTTGTTGGCCCGGATGGAATTCCTATTGTGTATAGATGCTTAGAGAGGTGGGCGTGGGATGGCTGCAAACCTCCTTAACAAGATCTGACTAACTAAAAAGATGCCAAATGAGTGGAGGAATAGCACCCTAGTACCTCTCTATAAGAACAAGGGTGATATCCAGAGTAGTTCAAACTATCGTGGAATAAAACTCATGTGTCACACCATTAAGCTTTGGGAAAGGGTAACTGAACACAAGTTAAGGTAGAATGTTAAAATATCAGAGAACCAGTTTGGATTCATGCTGGAGCGATCGACGACAGAGGCTATTCATTTGCTTCGTCAACTTATAGAGCGATTTCGAAAGAGGAAGAGAAATTTACATATGGTCTTTATTGATTTAGAAAAAACTTATGATAAAATGCCAAGAGAGGTATTATGGTGGACATTGATGAAAAAGAGAGTCCCCATCAAATATATTGACATAATCAGGGACATGTACGATGGAGTATGGGCAAATGTCAGAACTTGTGGAGACATAACAATTGATTTTTCTATCACAATTGGATTGCATCAAGGATTTGCATTGAGTCATTCTTATTTGTCATAATAATAGATGAGCTTACTAGAGCTATTTAGGATGAGATACCGTGGTGTATGCTATTTGCTGATGATATTGTCCTAGTCAATGAAATGATAGCTAGGGTAAATGCAAAATTGGAAGTTATGAAGGCAAACTCTAGAATCTCGAGATTTTAGATTAAGTAGGACCAAAACAGAGTATATGAAGTGTAAATTCAGTAAACAGGGAATCCGAGATTATAGTATTGTGACACTAGATGGTCAAGAAATACCGATGAACAGTTATTTTAAGTACTTTGTATCTATTATTCAAAAGGATGGGGAGATCAATAGTGATGTCCAACATAGGATCCAAGCCGGCTAGTTGAAATGGAGGAGCGCAACAGGAGTTTTTAGTGATCGTAATATTCCGTAATGGCTGAAGGAAAGTTTTATCACTGCTATTAGGCCAACTTTGTTATATGGCACAAAATATTAGGCTATAAAGAGATATCATACCTAGAAGATGAGTGTAGCAGAGATGCGCATGCTTCATTGGATGTGTGGTAACACGAGAAGAGATAAGGTAAGAAATAAAGATATTCATACTAAGATAGACGTAGCCTCTATAGAAAAGAAGAGAAGAAAATCGCCTACGATGGTTTGGTCATGTGCGACATAGACCTACAGATGCGCCAGTCCACGAGTAGAGCGTATCAAATTAGGGCAAGGTAAAAGAGCGCAGGGGAGACCGAAGAAAACATGGATGAAGATAATACGACAAGATATAGAGCTAAAGGTCTTAGTGAAGGCATATTGCTCGATAGGAATGAGTGGAGAAAGTGATCCATGTGCCCGATCCGCGTAATTCTCTTTGGTTCATGAAGCCTACCCTAAATACTTGGGACAAATGGCTTAGTTTGTTGTTTATCTATTTGTTTCAAGTACAATTGGTATCTTTTGCATAGTTTTCAAATTGGTATCTAAAATTTATCTAGATTTTAAATTGGTGTCCTCAAAATTTGTTTTTGACATGTATTGTCTATATGCAAGAGGGGTTAACATCCTTCTATATATAGATTTATGATGATGTATTGTAAAAAAAAAAGCTTGACTTCTCTACATATGTGTAGGAGGGCTAACTTAACGTCTCCGTCTATACATTGTATGTTATGTGGTTTAGAGCTTACTCATCCATTCTCCATGTAATGTATGTATGCAGGGGAAGTTAACTTCACGTCTCTTCTCATCATAAATTTGTATCGCATATAACTTTATTTTGTTTACCCTTTTATTGATGAAGTGACAAAAATGGGAGAGAATTTTAGAGTTTATATATGCATGTTGTTTAGTTTTTTTATGCATATATATTTGCTTGTTTAGAGCTTCATTGAACATCTTTATGCGTTTTTTTTTATGTATGATTAAGGGGGAGATTTTTTCGCATATATATTTGCTTGTTAAGAGCTTTATTGAACATTTTCATGTGTTTATGTTTATACATGATTAAGAGAGAGCTTTTATAGAGCCATTCTCTACTCCATACATATATAATTTCATAAGTTTTGTTATCATCAAAAAGGGAGAGATTGTTGGCCCAAAAGCCCATCACTCTAGTTTTTAATGATGATTAACTCAATTTAGTTACAGTATTAATAATCTTGTGATTTTTAAGTCTACATGATTAATTAAGATCTTTGTTTAATGTTTAGTTTCATCAAAAGACTCAAAGTCAAGTTTTAAAGCTTACTAGTGTTGATTCAAGAGCTCAAACATGAAGATCATATCAAGTACTCAAGAAGTCTAGCTCGAAAGATTAAGTTTCATCGAGTAAAGATGAAATTTTTTCAAGAAGAAGACTCTAGTTGTAAGAATGTTTAAATTCTTGTATAGATTAGATTTGATTGCTTAAGCTTATACACACATTAAAGTTGATACTAGTTTCAAGATCAAAAGTTTTGGATTTCCGTTTAAACTAGTTTAAGTTTAAAGTTTTAGCTTTTAGAAAAATATTTTTATATAATTTATGTTTCAAATGTTTGTGATATGTGATGATTTTTCATCACATATTTTTGCCATATAGTATTTATAAGAACTAATTTTTGTAATTTTATTGAGAATTTATTTGAATTTTAAAAGTTTTTAAAATACAAAAAGAAAAAGAGTTTTTTGGGTTATGATCGGTCGATCGCACGGTCGACAACCCTGCAGAGCAGATTGATCTGCCGATTGACCGCACTATTGACCAGGTGTACACAACGTGCACAGAGCTCTCCGCTCTGGGCTCAGTCGACCGGGTGGTTGACCGCTAGCCTAACCCTATTTGGGCAAGGGCCAAATTGGTTGATCGGGTGGTCGACCACCAGTGTTGAGCTCAGACTGGGCTCAGACCCTTGTTCTGGCCGGTCGACCGGGCGATTGACCGTTCTGCTGCAAAATGTAGCAGATTGCCTTTAATGGCTATATTTTGGGTTTTTCTTTTTTGTTTTATTTTCAAACAGCTAGTATTTACTTCATTTGAGTTTAAACAAGTTTTTCATGATTGGGATTAGTCTCTGTGATCTCATCTTATTCCCTATAAATAAGATTCATTGTAGAGAGTTTTAAACCAAGGTTTTCAAATACATATTCAAGTTTAAGTTTTTGAAAAAGTTTTTGAAAAATCGAGAAAACAAGTTTTGTGAGAACTTAGATTTTTGTGTTACAAATAACTATATCTTCAAAGAAATTTTCTCAATTGTTTTCTCAAGAGCTTCAATTATAAATTCATAGTTTTCTCACACAAGCTTGAGCCATCATCTTTATATCTATCCCATACAGTATTTTAAATATCAGATATCAGACAATATATCTATCAGCAAAATTATATACCGGATACCGGTGATATATCGCGATATGGTACTAAATATCAGGTATCAAATCGGACGTCATACTGGATGAATAATATACATGTGATTTTCTACGTAAATCATATGAAACTATTTAAAACAAGTTTAGGGTCATAAACTTACAAGGATACTCACCTTTTGTAGAAGCTCCTCAAATGTATCACGTGATGATATATCAGATATTTTCATCCGGATATCAGCTAATATATCGCCACGTGGCGATATATCGGCCCATATCGGTTCAAATGATATCCGTTAAAATTTTACACTTACCGTATCGTTTTAGATAAAATACTGATATCTCGGTCGATATAACGGTATATCGGCCGATATTTAAAACATAATCTCATAAGATCCTTATTTGTGAAAATTCTTATTTGTGATCTTTGTGGTCACCAAGTGATTGTAATATTTAGTTTCTTTGTGCCCTCCCTTAGGTAGAGGATTGGAGGTTGGAGTAGGCTCCAGGTCTAGTGTATATCCATTTTGTGCACAGAGGATTAGAGGTTGGAGTTGAGGCTCTGGTTCTTGTGTAGAACCATTGTTGCTGAAAATCCTTCATTGTGATGAAGGCGGGAACATAAAGCAAGTGGCTCGAACCTCGAAACAATTCTTCTGTGTTTGTGATTGCTCTACTTTCTCTCAAACTCTCTACTCACTTTTGTTTACATCTTACTTGCTTATTATTGTTTATAATTACATGCTTGATATAGTTTTGTATGTTGCACTTGTTTGATCCAGAAAACAATTAAGCACCTCAACTCTATTTGAGGAGAAGTTCTAGGCCCTTCACCGGAAATTCAGCTTCACTTCTTAGTTATCATTTGTGTGTTTAATTTTTAATAGTTTAACTTTTTAATTCTTCCGTATTTGATTAGCACATCACCTATTCACCAACCCCCCCCCCCCCCCCCCCCCCCCGGCGCTGATTTTTAGTTAATTAGATTGAATAAAATACCCTACACCTTATTCAAAAATCCCTAACCAACATTGCCACAATTTAAAAGAAAGAAATATATCTTTATATTCCACTTTGTACGGGATGTTGGTTAGGGAATCTAGATAATAGTGAATGTAGTTTAGTCATTTTGTATGACTTCCACTTGCCAGCATCACTGATAGAAATAGCCATGTCCACACCAAACTTTAAGGGGTTATTTAGGTTATTGGTGTTAGCATGTTATTTGATGTTTGGGCAGAACTTCCTGTAAAGTGAGGGGTTATGTAAATTTAGCCCAAAATCTTTTAGTGCTAAAGATCTTAGTGATTGTTCTCGTTGGTAGATTTATGGAGCAGCATCTAGTGACCTTGAAGTAACGAAATATTGGAATTAGATGAATGAAGCAACAAACTAATCACATATTTCAAAAATGATTGTAGATCAGATTCAAATGCATTTTGAAGCAGAAAAATATGAGCTAAATGCTGAAAAACCAAGATTCATGTATTGCCAGCTCATGAAATAATATAAAGAATTTGAAAATCACTGCTTGATAATGCAACTTGTTAAAATGGTTTTGTTTGCCATCATACTTTATCAATAAGATTACTCTTGCTGAGTTCTCACCATCACATTTAAATTCTGTAATAAATCCTTCTGATTTCATGACTAGTTAATTTTCATTTTTGGTATTCAACAGGCTCCAATGCTTGTGTTGGATGCACAAAATGACTATAAATAGGCAGCAGATAGAGGAAACGCTAGATGAAAGCACTTTAGAAAAACACTTCAAATCATAATTTTAATAGACAACTTGGTGTAAGATATGAGAAAGCATTTTAGACTAAGGAGTTCAACATACGCATGAGCGTTGTACAAATGATGTCCTGCAAATGGGAAGGCATGTGATGATTTACCTCATGTTGTATTCCATTCCAACCACCTAAACCAGTCCCTCCAATATTTGAGATGAGGTTTGGAGAAGCCATTGGACTGGGACTTCCTTGGCGCAGCCTATCATAGTCACCAAACCCATGATTGGGAACAACACCTGAGACTCGGATAATTTCTGTGAAAACAAAGGATATGGATGTTAAAAACAACTGAAACCATAGAAAGAGACTCGAGGTACTTTTTTAAAAATTAAAACCATTCAATGACTTAAAAGTACAAATGTAACTCAAGCAAAGAAATGAACTAAACTAATGGGGGAAGGGGTAGAGGAGTTGGTGGGAGGACTCCTTCAGATGAGAATGTATAAGGGTAGCCCCTCAGTGGAGACTTTATGAGGAACTCTAAAGGGGCAGCACAATGGGCTGCAATACCTCGAAAGAAAGAAAAAAGAAGGAACTGCTTATCTGGGTGCTACCAAAAAAAAGTCATCTGCAGAAATAGATGAACTTAAAGAAAAATGGGTCTAAGGATTGACAGTTTTCTTCCAAAAACAATGCTCGATGGTATTTCAATGTTGTGTATGCTAATTAATCAGAGCAAAGTTGCTGCAGAAGGTTGAGGTCATAAAAACTTGCATTTTAACAGGTCATTGTTGCCTCATGGGTCCTATTTTTCTTGTGTAAAAAAGTGGCAGAAATTCATAATGAAATTCATGTCATATGACAAACCATCTTAATAATAATTAATGCAGTTATACTTGTCATTTTCAAAAAAGGGACTTTCTAATTGATGGATGAGACATGAGAGGAAAGCTTTTGCTCGCATCGAATATTTCAGCCATGCACCAATCAGTTAGTACCCATCTCAGCCACCCTCGGATCCATGTACCTGACAAATAGCAATTGCCAAGTGGATGTCCAGGGCCTCTGTTGCTTGAATAGGACCACTATTCCCAGTACAGTTCCAATTGTTGTCACCAGAAAGGCTCAAATTCATAACTAGTATATAAGTGAAGTTGCAAAAGTAAAAGAGGGTAGAATGCTCTGTAATTTAAAGAAAATAGGCAACTTTTTTTTGACAGCGATACAAGTAGCAGTGAATCCACATGTGAATACGGTAATATTCTCATTTAGAATATGTTCATTAGATTGAAAAATGTTAGTCAAAGTTTGTTATCATTGTCAATTGCATTCTCTTTTCAGGTAATCAGGAACAGAATTGTAAAGGAATTCAACATGAAATAAACAGAATGGAGAAAGATCTGCCACAAGCTGAAGGATATATTTGTTGAGCTAACCGTTGGTTTCATAAATTCCAAGGAGTAGATTTCTCGGGAAGAGATCCAGTTAACCCATTTAAACAAATTAACATGGGAAAATAAATGAAGAGAAAAAGGAAAGGCAAAATTTAGGGGCCTCAAACTTGTATTCAAGCAGAATAACAGTAAAGAAACACATAAATATAGAAGCTTCTCTGCTTCTGTCCCTAATGCAGCCCATGTGCACCTTTGGGTCTAATATTCAGTGCTCTATACTTGCTAGTACTTCACCCAGAGCGTTACATCCGCCTTTTCTTGTTTCATTACATTGCAACTGCAAATAAAGTGTTTCCATAGAAATCAAGCTTCAAGAGCCAGCCCTGTTTCTTCTAACAAGAATAACTAGGATGCATATGAGCAAAATCCTACCACTAAGAGACGGAAAGTAACTCACTCAGTCACACAGCTTCCATGGTAAGTATCTAGATTGCAAAAGATATTAGATATGAATCAACAAATTAGAACTTTCTAAAATTATGATGGTGCTCCCATTTAGAATAAAAACAGAAAGTAATAAAAGCAAATATATATTTAAGCATAAAGACGATCAATGGAGTCCAGAATGGAAACCTCAGAAGCAATTGGCAGTGCATCCAATGCATATAGTTACCTTTGCTCTCACATTGCCATCACAAATACAACCAAACTCCATAATATATATACCAAAGCCGAAAACCCCATATCAATAATTCACAGCGAAATCATCGGAGGAACACATTATAACACCAAGTCACCAACCTAGTCCAAAATGCTCTTATCAAATTCACCCAACAAAAGTATGACATTCTCCATAAAAGGACTACAAATGAGCCGAAAAGACAGCCACTAAGCATATGCTTAATCATAAAAGGGGTATCCAAATAAATATTTTGAAACACAAATCGAATATTCATCATCAAACAAACACATTACAGCAGCAATCTTGGTTCCACACTACAGTCTACACCCTAACAACTCATCCAACAAAAATGCGATCATCGTTTATCCCAAAATGATCATAAAGACATCAAAATAAGCATTCGGAACATAAAAGAGCATTCATGCTGAAATCCTCCAACAAACACATCCAGACCACCAACATAGTTGTTCAAAGACCATACTCCTCACCAAACTCTTCCCACAAAAGTACAAGCTTTTTCTCCCAACCAAATGACAAACCCAATTAACCCAAACAAATCTAAACACCCAAACTTCAAAAACCCAAGATAAGAGAAACAAACACAACAAAGCACTCCCTTGATTCAACAAGCGGCTGCATATGGGCAGAACCTGCATGAAGGGCACAAGCTTCTGGTGCTCTGCCAACAACTCTGCCAAGTACTGGCTATAGCAAACACCAACAACAAAAAGAGGGAATTATAAAAAAGACCAAACTTTAGACAAAGCTAACCAAAAGGAAGGCATCTTTACATCTCTTTTCCACATACCTGTCCATATCTGGTGTGTTTTCTTATCCGAGGGAGAGAGCTCTTGCAGGTGAGAAGCTGTGAGTATACAAGCCTGACATGCTTGAGAGAAAGAAAGGTGACTGCAGAGAGATAGAAGCGGGATTCAAAAGAAGAGGAAAAAGTGATGAAGTGAATGAAAGGGGGAAAAAAAAGAAAAAGGGATGGAGAGAGAGCAGAAAGGTGGTGTTGTTGGTTGCAGAAAGGAGGAGGCTGGGGTTGTTTTTCCCCCCTTTCTTTCTCAATGTGGGCTACCTTGCAACCCCTAAAATTTAATAGGAATAAGAGAGGAAAAAAAACACAAAAAAATTTATATGAATGGGAATGAGTGGCTCCTTGGATTGAAGGGGGACTTATATGCCTACAATTTTTTTTTTTTTTTTTTTTTTAATAACAGTGAGAGAGAGAAAGACGGGAATGTAATTTTTGGAAGGAGACAGGGAGGCAGGATTTTGATGTGCAGTGTGTTCTTGCCCATTAAAACTTGGTATGGAGTTGATTCTCAAAGCTGGAGTATTGATATTCAAATGTGTGCAAATTTGTCACAATCAGTCCACACCAAGCTAGAAAGCAACAGGTTAGACTTGGCACACTCGTGTAATGAGTGAATGATATTTTGACTGAGAGAAAAATGTTTGCTTAAATCGGAATTTTCTTTTATTTAAAAAAAACCATAAACCACTCTTGTACTAAAGACCTTCCACAATCCGACTAGATAGAATTTAAATAATTTAATATGTTTTTTTAGGTTTTGTTCAAATATTGTCAATATAGATTTTTTTTTCTAGTCTTTTAATTTCTTATTTGCACAATCAAAATTTACTTCTGATATTATAAGAATGAAAAAATAGAGAAAAGTGTGAATTTTAAACTAATCACCCATCAAACTCGTTTACTTAGTGTCACTTCAAGAGCCTTAGGAAAAAAAAATTGGTGAATTATTACATGTGGGCAGGTGTGAGAGAGAAAGAGATATCTTTAATTTAGAGTTTCAAAATCACACAAAAGAGCTGGCAAAAGAATTGTTAACTATAATAGAGTATATGATAATGAAAATAATATTTTAGTATTTATAATTCTAGTAGTATATTTGATATTCAGGAGGCTACAATATAAAAGTCACATAATTCATGATACCATTTCTCCTTATATAAACCGTGCAATATCAAATCATATTCTAACTATGATCCAAATACTATTAGAACTCTAGATACTCGAAATATTATTTTAGAATATAATACACTCTATTATATCTAATAAGAACTACATTATTTTTTTTCCTTGTAATACTCTGAT